>CAVNYN010269310.1:0-60195 GCA_963692815.1 Nyctanthes arbor-tristis
CCCCCCCCCCCCCCCCCCCCCCCCCCCCCCCGCCCCTTTTTTTTTTGGGGGGGGGGGGGTGGGTGTGTTTTTTGTTGTAAGTATTCCTGACAGATGGTTGATTTGACGGCATCATTCCCTTTTCCTTTTGGTTCCATATAGTTGCCGGGGTCACTTTTAAGTTCAAGAAACCTAGATGCAGTGTGCGACCGGAACCTTTTATGGTCATCCGAAGTTAATATGCACAGATTGAGCTGGGTTTCATCCTGAAAAGGAAAGCAACGTGGTGACCAGAACTTTATGGTTATCGGAAGTTATTGTGCGGATTGAGCTGGGTTTGTCCTGTAAACTTTACAAGTACAGTGTTATGTGGTCGCTGGCCATTGAGAGAGAGAGAGAGAGAGTTGCCGAGAGCAGTTGATGGTGCCTGAGATTCTTGATTTCTCATTGAGTCGCAGGTAGTATTTTTTGAATAACATCATTCTGATGGGATTTTTGAAGGACTTCTAAATCCTTGTACGAATGCTTACGGCCTCAGAAGTTGCAAGTTGTTTCTGCCCCCCTCTTCAACCTGTCTTGAGTTTATAGCCTTTTCCTTTAATCTACAAGTTACAGCATAAAATAGTTTTGATTTAATCATGGGAAAGAATAAGAGATTTCAGCTCTTTTTGCTGGAATTGACTTTTTAGGCAAAACTGACCATGAAACTGACTGTGTTACCTATAAAATATTTCAAGATGGCCGATGATAGCACCCACACCACATATACAGAGCCCGTGACACTACAATGATCCTAAAAGTAGTTGCAATGTTCATTCACGAGCTTCTGTTCTTATTGTTTCGTACCCTTAACCACCCCATCGTCTTCCTATATATAAACTACGGCCATGCACTTATTAGAACACACAAAGTAAGCAAAGCTCAGGGCAAGTTTGAGGAATCCTTTAGCATGGAGTCATACCAGAAGTTTGCAATCTTGATGCTGTTATGTGTAGCCATAAGCACCAACTTTCTTGAGCCATCGAATGGCCAAACCATTTGCAAAATGCCCGTGCAGGGTCTGATGGCGTGCAGGCCAGCAGCAACGCCCCCGAACCCACCACCTCCCTCGGCTGCCTGTTGTTCTACACTCTCGCACGCAGACTTGCCCTGCTTTTGCTCCTACAAGCAGTCCAAATTGTTGCCCTCTCTGGGAGTCGATCCCAATCTTGCCATGCAGCTGCCTGAAAAGTGCAAACTTCCTCATCCGGCGCAATGCTAGAGACTCGTAAACTCAAGTAAATAAAGAAAGTGTGTGACGATCACGTCGTATAACAATAATGCTCCTTAGAAAGCATTCATTTGTGACTGTTTTTGTGTTTTGTATGCTCCAATGTTTGTTGGTCTCTTGCATGTTGTTGTAGTACTAATATGTCTGTTAATGTTCTTTTCCTTCGCAAAATATATGTCAATCGTCATTGTCACTTTCTCACTTTGCTGTCATTCTTGTACTTGGGATAAGGGGGATTTAATTACCTTCTGTTACAATAGTTTTTACTTCTCATTGTTTTCTCATCACTGTGCAATCTCTGCCTGAGACGTGTAACAATAAATTCTTAGGATGTTATTTTCATATTTCAAGTTTTAGTAGGGACCCCGAATTAGAACCACATCCATCTCCCTCCACTCGTCTCTCCCCTTGTATAATAATCTAAAATAAAAAATGTACTTTGAAAATTTGAAGATACTCTTAACAAGTTGTTCTTCTTGTCATTTGGGGACTTCAAATTTTTTTTTTTGTTTTCAGTTTATCAAATCACTGAATTTACTTTCACATTTTTGAAGACATGTTTTCAAAGATGAGTTTTGTGGAGATGTTGTTTTGAATGTTTTCAATGTTAAGAAAATGAAAGATCCATTTTTCCTCTTATGTTACTTGGGAAACACAAAATTAAAAATAATTGAAAACTAAATACAAAGAGAACTGACGTTTTCAAGAGAAATGTCACGTTTGGAGTTTGAAACCTATTTATTCTATGTTGTAATTTATATTGAATAATGCTATTTATCCGGTCTCCAGTTTAGTTGACATTTTCTCATTAGATGAGGATGAATGTTTCCATATATTTATGATTATCTACCCATCCTCCAATGAGAAAATGCCAACTAGACTGGAGACCGACCTCCAGTATAGACAAATAGCACTACTCATTTATATTGCCTGTAAGATGAGTACAATTTCATTTAGGAAGCATAGGGAGAAAATCTAAAGAATAGAATAATACTATCATTAAAGAATATAATAATACTATTTATCTAAAGAGGGATAGATATTAGTACTTATTAAACTTTGCATTATGTCTTTAATTACTCACTGAATTTTAAAATATTATTGAATGCTCATTGAATTTTACATCATGTCTACAATCACTCAATACAACTATGAAATATTGTTAATTACTCTCCAAACTTGATAAAAGTTAATGTTACTCACTCAACCATTTGTTGAGTTTCTCAATTAAGATCGGAAGAGCTATTAATATGTTAATCCTGCTGATAGAGTGCATACATGGCATAAAAGCTCGTTAATTATGACAATTAATGAAAAATAAACTTATTACCAAATGAAATTATTAGTTAGAAAATTGATTTTATAAAAAGAAACTCTATTGAAACATCTTTTTCGACAACTTAACCATATTTAAACCAGTGTCAAGATGGTAGCCAGTAAACTAAGAGCTTGTTTTTATTTTTTCCATTTATAAATTTACTTATCATGATTTGATTGTTAATTTGATAACTATTCAACAATCACCACACTTTTTAAACTTCAATTAAATCTCCACCACTCATTTTCACTCATTATAAATTTTTTTTATAAATTATAAAAATAAAGAATTTCAAATAAGCTCTAAATCTAAAACTATATATATGACATCACATGCTTGACTATACAAGGAATAGATTAACTCCATACGGTCAAGGAAGCCGGCGTAAAATGAACTCGAGGAAAGGAAAGCTTACACCACCAAGCACGAGGAGTGGATAAAGAAAAAGATCTTGCCTTTTTTTGTCCAATTTGCCTCTTGTGCGTTATGTGTCAGTCCCTAGGCGAGATTTTCTTCAGTCTTCGCTTGGGCTTACTTGTAGAGTATGGAGTTTGAACAACAGAAGATTGAGCGCTTCAAGGGACAGAGCAGACTTCCAGATTTTGCAGTTCCTAAACGTTATGATCTCACTCTAAAACTTGATCTTTCCACTTGTATTTTTTCTGGGTTTTTGCTAATCGATATTTCCATCACCCGAGCCACAAATTTCATGGTCTTGAATGCACTTGAACTAGTCATTGATCAAGTTTCTTTCACCAGCTCTCAGTCCCAATTTAGCATTTCATACTAACTTTTGTTGGCTAGAAATTTTCTTTTTTCTGTCTCTTTTATCATTCTTGGTTGTTAAGAAGTATCATTCACTTGTTTTTCTTTGCAGAAACATGTTCCAATGGATATTGTAGTTGACAATGAATCGGAGATTGTTGTTCTGGTATTTGATAAGGTACTGAATGTGGGAAATGGAGTGTTGGAAATCAGATTTTCAGGGGTGCTTAATGAACACTTAGATGGCCTCTACAGATGGTGCCTTCTCTTTTCTGCTATTTTCCTCTTTGTTATGTGTTTTTCTTCTTGCCTTGAAAGATGTGAATTATGACTAAAGTGGAAGAAATTCACTAAAGACAGCAAGAAAGTGCATGTTTTATTTCATGGGCCACATCATGAACTTGATAACAAAAATTGGATATATATTAAAACGGGAATATTGGAAGTCCTAAGTAAACAAGGTTTTGTTCTTGATCAAGATAAAAAATACAGTCTGCTTCTAGGCTACAGCTTTATAGTGTACAGTTTTGGGTGTCAGAACAAAACATGTCAAAACATTAGACCTGGGTACATTTTGACATAGTTTTTGGCCTGTTGGGTACATTTTGACATAGTTTTTGGCCTGTTGGGTACATTTTGACATAGTTTTTGGCCTGTTATTATCGGCAGCTCATACATGGATGGAGGACAGAACAAGCATGATCTGCCGCAACTCAATTTGAGGCAGTAAATGCAAGGAAGTGCTTTCCATGCTGGGATGAACCTGCTCTGAAGGTTAATAAAACAGCCCTTATCATTGTTAAACTGTTTTTCTTAGGTTTGTGATTAATTATTGCTTTTTGTTGTACTACTGTCTCTTAGTTACATGTTTCATGCAAATATGCTCCTGGCAGGCTACCTTCAAAATAACACTAGAAAACGTTCCATCTGAGTTGACAGCATTGTCCAATATGCCTGTTTCCGAGGAAAATTTTGATGGGCACGTTAAGACTGTTTATTTTGAAGAATCAATAGTTATGTCAACTTATTTGGTGGCTGTTGTAGTGGGTTTGTTTGACTACATTGAAGACACAACAGATAATGGTAGGAACATAGACACTGTCAAGGGATTACCACATCATTATATTGGTAGTCTTAGGTTGTCTATTGTTTAGATTTTAGCTTAACTGTTAACTGTTCTTGTAGGAATCAAGTTCCGAGTGTATTCCACTGTTGATAAAAGTCAAAGGGGGAAGTTTGCTCTTAATATAGCAATGAAGACACTTGATTTTTTCGAGAAGTAAGTGATCTCTTGAGAATACAAACAATTCGAAATTAGGAAGTTGAAGAATCAAGCACTCTAAAGAACAACAGAATTCGGAATCATTTTAAAATATTTTGTTTGAGTTGGTTGTTTCAAACAAATCTGTTGGAGATAGATCACAATCGGGACATTTCAGAAAAAGATGAGAAATTGCAATATTTCTTCCTCAACTGAGTTTACTGTGGAATTCTTCAGATACTTTGCAATGCCTTATCCTCTTCCCAAGCTGGATATGGTTGCAATTCCTGAATTTTCTGGTGGAGCCATGGAGAACTATGGTTTAATTACATATCGAGAAACTGAGCTGCTTCAAGACGAATTGCATAGTGCAGCAGCTAACATTCTAAGGGTATGTATTTTTTTTTTCTGCCCTGGAAATATGATAACAAAAAGAATTTCAACTCACTTTTGGCTTTATCTCAGTGTGATTCACTATTTATGTGACAGCTGACAGTTGTTGTGGCACATGAAGTTGCTCATCACTGGTTTGGTAACTTGGTTACAATGGAATGGTGGACTCATCTATGGCTTAATGAGGGGTTTGCAACTTGGGTAGTCTTTCCCAGAATAATGTAATTCAGTGATTATAATATCTTTGCTACCGTCTAATTTTGGAATACAATCCTATCAGGTAAGTTACTTAGTTACTGATAAGTTATTCGGCGAATGGAAAATTTGGAATCGATTTCTTCATGAGATGGCAAGAGGTCTGAGTATGGATGCCTTGGAACAATCACATCCCATTGAGGTAAATGATATAGATGTAGAATTTACTATTACCTCTCTTGATGTTGAGTTGAATCATTTCTATTTATTGCATTATTGTATTTTTCTTCCACAGGTGGAAATACACCCGGCTCGATCAGTTGATGAATATTTTGATGCAATAAGTTATAAAAAGGGCTCGTCTGTTATCCGAATGTTACAAGATTATCTTGGTGATGAAATATTCCAGGTGGGAGAATCTGTAGTTAGTATTTATATTATTCCACTCCTCCCTTTATGTGCTCACATATTTGTTATCATAATACTGGAAATACACTCTTCAAAAAAAAAAAAAAAAGGGAAATACACTGGACATCATATTCATATAAGAAAATGATTCTTAAACCGAGGTGTCGTATTTCTTTGTTCAATCAGAAGTCTTTAGGTTTGTACATGAAGAGATATGCATTTGCAAATGCAAAGACAGAAGATCTATGGAATGTTCTCACAGAAGTCTCTGGTGTTGAAGTTAACACAATGATGGAGATATGGACAAAGCAAAAATGCTATCCAGTTATCTCAGCTGTGCTCAAAGATCATATTTTGGAATTCGAGCAGGTTCATAGTTTTGAAAAAGAATCAATATACAATGCTATAAAGTACTTGCATTTTCTTTATGGTGAATACTTCTTACCACTAAGTGATACTTATCCACAATTAATGATTTGCAGAATCAATTTCTATTTTCTGGTTTGCCTTCTGATAGTCAATGGATTGTCCCAATAACCCTGTCTATTGGTTCATCCAATAAGCAAAAGAAATTCCTTCTACAATCAAAAAATGCACAACTAGATATAGCGGAAATTTTCAATTCTTCCGGTATAAGTTCAAGTGGGCATGAACAGCATAACCAGGAGACTTTCAACAATATCTGGTGGATCAAAATAAATACAAACCAAGCTGGTTTTTATAGGGTGAAGTATGATGATAACCTGATAGTGCAGCTAAAGAAATCTATAGAGGGCAACTGCTTGTCAGCAGCGGATGAATTTGGTGCACACTACCATACCTTATTTTCATGACAATTGGTCTATTTGATTTTCTTGTACAATATTTTTTTATGTTTGTTATTTATAGAAGACTGGTATATAATATGTTTATCCGGGAAGGTACTCTGGTTTGGCGCAAGTTCCACTGCAGAACGTGCATCATTTATTAGTTCTTTCACCATACACCGCTTGGAAATATTAGCAGTGAAAGAAAATGTTTGCTGTACATAGTACTGAGCTGGGTAGGACACGATACCCAACAAACAAATTTTTAGCTTTTTCTTACATGCTTAATATTTTCAGTAATTTCTAGTCCACCTTACTAGTCGCGCCATAATGTCTATTGCAACTTGGATGACTTTTCCATGATTATTTACTGGTATTCAACATGAAGTTTCTTCTCAGGAATTCTTGATGATGCATTTGCTCTTTGTGAGGCTGTGAGATGCCATTATCGTCTTTTCTTCTCCTGATGGATGTACACAGGAAGGATCTTGATTACATTGTGCTATCAAGACTTATTGATGTATGATGTTCCACTTATAACTTTTTAATCACGCATATGTACTCTAGAGATTATAATTAGGTTATTTATCCACAGGTATGCTATAGTGCTGTGAAAATTATAAGTGATGCCATTCCGGAGTTGGTGTCTGATCTGAAACAATTCTGCATCAATCTCCTCCTATTATCCGCAGAGTGAGTATATTATATATCGTCTTGTTCCCATGTTACTTATTTATAAGAGGTAATGGCTTGAAAGAATTTATCCTTTTCCAAAACAGTAAATCAAGTGAATTACACAAATTTTTACCCCCAAGGACATCTTTTGTCAGATCAAAGATAACTTTTCACCTCTGCTACATTTATAGTGAACATGTGAGGTGAAGAAGTCCTGAGTTTCTAATTGTCTGATTTATACGTTTGGACACCATCTCTGTTTATTCAGAAAATTAGGCTGGGATGCCAAAACTGGAGAAAGCCAATTAAATGCACTGATGAGGGAAGAGGTTCTGTTGGCATTGGCTACTTTTGGACACCCTCAAACTCATGCAGAAGCAAGAAAGCGGTTTCATGCATTTTTAGACGACAGAAGCCCGTCAATTCTTCCAGTTGACACCAGAAAGGTACATGACATATTGATGTCAAAATCCTTACTTCTTTTTCTTTTTCATATTGTCTAATCTACCTAACCAATTAACCAAACATGCGACCGATGTATTCTGGCAGGCTGCTTATACAGCTATGTTGAGGAATACAAGTACTGAGAATAGGGAAGGAGTGGATTGCCTCCTAAAGCTATATAGAGAAATTGGTGAAGTACAGTAAGAAACCCGGGTCCTGCGTAAGAATGCACTGAGGAATTAGTGTTGATTTTTCACTACTGTTGTCTTTATATATGTGGACGAGCTTTTCCGAGTTCATATATTCTTATTGACCTTTTCCAGTCTGTATAGCATCCTCAACAGACCCGACTATAGTTTTAGAGGTTCTGAATCTGATGTTATCTGATGAGGTATCACACTTTGCAGTTAATTCACTTTCTAACAGTAAGAACCACATTTTCTTTCAAGGAAAAAAATAAATAAATAAAAATAAAGGGAAGTAAGGACCACGTTTCCAGTGATTTTTACTCTTGCTCTACCACAGGTTCGTCGTCAAGATGTAATTTATATACTCTGGGGGATAAGCTGGGAAGGTCGTGTGACAGCATGGTCATGGTTAAAAGTACACAAAATGCTCTCTCTCTCTCTCTCTCTCTCTCTCTCTCTCTGAATTTCTTTGTGGACAATAGTCTTCTAGATGACATGGTTATATTATGTTTACGTAATATGTTAAATGGGATCTTAAAGAGTAGAAAGACATAATAGGAACGGAGAGAGTGTGATACTAGTTATTACAAAATAATTGGGATACTCTAAGATGGTATGAAGGATAGATGCTCTTTTTTTAGCATATATTAATTAAGGTGTAGCTCAAGGTTAATGATGAACCAGTCTGGTTTTATTCCATGGAGATACATACAGAACTTCTTGTTGGTTTATTATTACCACTATTTTTGCCCTATGATGGCACTTTGAAACTTGAAAGCTGGTGTTTATGAACTAGCTTGTTTCAAATGATGAAAATCTTTAGATGTATAGTTCACTCACTTGATCAGTTACCGGAGGAAAATTCAGATGGGTAAGATGCTCTTAAGATCAGCTAATCCTCAAGCAGATATGCTGTCTTATTATGATTGTTTCTAGCTGCTTGATGATAAATCAGTGCTTTAGTGAATCACTGTTTTACCAAAGGACAAGAGGCTTTGGCGAGCAAGTGCTCATGATATTATTTGAATGTCCATCTTTAGGCGCTCAGCCATTTTAGTGGCTCTGATAGGGAGACAAATACCGGGTGTATACAGTGCTTGTGCAATCAAATCACTGATAACAGTTTTGAATAACTTAAATTAATTCAGAAAATTTTCGACAATGTTATCTACTCCTTTGACTTTCTTCTGGTGAAACTATACATGAAATGCTGATACTTCAGAGTTTGTTTTAAGGGCTCTGATAGCTGTTTTATTTTCCTCCTTATGAAAGTTTGCACTAAGAAATGAGCTAGCTTCACGGCAAAATGCAGGAAAACTGGGATCAGATCCTGAAATCTTCCGATCTACCTGAACTGCTTCTGACTCATTTTGTTAGAGACATTGTCTCCCCAGTAAGTATATCATCAAACTCTCAAACCCTTCACTTTTTCTGCTTGGATGTAATCTTAGACTTGAACCCGGGAACAAGAAATCTGATGCATTTTCTCGTCTCAGTTATGCAGCCACAAGATGGCTGATGAAGTGGAAGAATTTTTCAGAGAGTCCCCAGGTTCCCTTCGTCGCCTTGAATCTTAAACAAAGCCTGGAACTAGTAAGAATCAAAGCAAGGTGGATTGAAAACATAAAGCAGGAGAAAGAATCTCTTACAGACAATCAAGAAACTAGCTTCTAAGGAATGATTTCTTCAGCATTAAGGCTATGCTTATTTGCATCATCTGTGACTGAATATGTGAACAGTTTCCTCTCATTTCTTTCCCCTCTTTTGGTTAAATAGTTGATAATAAATCTTTTAAGTTCCTATTATTATTGTTCCACTCATTTTTAACGTGCAACTTCTATGCCTCTTTTTTCAGCTTTCTTCTTTTAAACCGAGTGTGAAATTTTCTTTGGTTGATTTATTTTCTTTGAATCAAGCTTGGTGAGTATTCTCTACCCTACTTGCCCACTTGGGGTTCAAAATTTGCATACTTAGCTTATTTTTCTTGAACACTGGTGTCTAGCCTGGATGGATTCTGTACATATAATAAATAAAAGAAAGGAGGGGGGGGGGGGAGAGAGAGTACAACTAAATCAAGAGAGGAAGTAATAATACAAAATGTGAGAATTGTGGAAGAAACTTCTGTTTTCAATGGCAATAGCTGGAAAAAGTTATACTCCCAAGTTCAAAGAATCTAATTCTACAAACTTTCCATATTCTGATCCTATCTTGCACTTTATTTTCATTGGCCTTGTAATGCTAAATTCTTCCAGCGATTTTCTCGACTTGAATTTAGGACCCATCAATGGTCCCATGAAACAAGACATTTTCACTAAACCAAACAAACATTTGCGTACAAAAACAAGAATCTGCCAAGCTTACAACTCTAGTGTTCATGCAATATATATATATATATATAGAGAGAGAGAGTCATGGTACATAACCAAAATTTGGACATCATATTCTTAACTATTATATTACAACACTAAAAATACTACTCATAAACCCTTGAAGCCCATGTGAATAATTAATGGACTGTTAAATGTATTAATAAAGAAGCTTATGCTGTATAGAAGAACTATATCAGAGCCAAACGCTTCGTCACGGCTTGCTTTTGAACTTCCTTTGGGCTTTCAAGTCCACTACAATCACAGAAATATTATCCTTGCACCCTTTTTGAAGGGCGAGTGAGGCAAGATACTCGGCTGCTGCTTGCGCTGCAGGGTCAGTTCCTTGGCCTCTATCCGTCAATGGGTTAGTATTGTTCTTTTTGTGCCAAATCAAAATTCGTTTTCTAGCCACTTCACATGCTTCTTCATTTGTCATGACGTCCCACAAACCATCACTGGCCAAAATCAGGCACTCATCTTCTCTGGCTCGGGGTACGAACATGACTTCTGGATCTGGTATAACCCATGGCTTCAAGAATCTGTCACCTGCAAGAAAAGCGAGGATAAATGAAAACTATACCTGCAAGGGCAGGTAGTCCAGGATATTATGTGAAGTTCGAAAATTGGAATAAACACATTAGGTAAACCGTAAAAGTAGAACACAAATAAATGAAGTTACTATGAGTTGAAACTAAAGACCAGCTCGACCATAACCAACTTATTCGCAATGCACTATTTATTTCTTTCCATGCAGTCAATCAGATTACTCCAGACAGATATATGGCAATAAAGTAACATGAACAGAACATCGACATTGCTCAGCATGTGGCAATTGACTGTATAAAATATCCTTAAAACTGTAAAAGAACTGACAAACACGGCACTGACCCCCTTCCTCCTGCACTCCATCCTTTAAAAGAAAATATAAATAACCACATTAAACACCACCATTCTCAAGACTCGTCCATTACAAAACCCAAGCACCTTAATCTGTATTCCATAAAATGAAAAATATGAATTTGAAACATAACAGTACAACCACAATCTGGAGAATCAAAACAAGTAGGAATTCACACGTGCACGCAAGCCCAGATCCAAGAATATCAAAATAAGTCAGTTGAGTTGTGATAAAGCATAAACTAACCAATAGTGTACCGGGTGAACAACAATAGAGCAAACCAGTAACAGAAGGAGGCTAATAACAATGCTAAGCAGGTGCACCCCCGTCTACCAGGTTAACAAATACAGGGCAAACCAGTACGAGAATGCTAATAATAAGCTAAGCAGGTGCAAACCACCAGGTCAACAACAGAGTAAACTCGAGCCAAAAATGGAATATTCTTAGACGATCATAAACCATCAGGCTAATTCTTTATGATTATGGCATGCAGTAGCCACAGCAAACTGAATCATAGAAAAAATTCCGTTGATCAAAAACCATCAGACAAACTCTTTACAATTGTGGTGTGCAGTAGCCACAGCAAAATGAACCGTGGAAAAATTCCTTTCAATGCAATTTCAAAAATAGCACCACTGACAACCCTGGACTCTGACTTTCGAGAGGTGTTAACCTAAGCAAATACACATCTGTATGCACAACTTCAAATGCAAAAATCAGACAATTTAACGCTGCAAATATCAGCAGACCTACCTATTGACCTCGACATAGCAAGAACACCAAAAACACGGTGTCCATTCCACTGTATGACTTTACCGCCAGATGCCTCAATCCTAGCATATTCATCCTCTCGGTTTGGCTGAGTTAGTCAAAAGGAAAATAAGTAAATTGATTTACTAGAATGGGCACTCATAGTAACCAAAACAATAAACACAAACTTACTTTATGATCACTTGATAAAGCAATTGCTTCTTTACCGCGATAAAGGACTGCTCTCGAGTCCCCACAGTTGGCAACTACGATATGTGATGAACAAACTACTGCAACTACAGCAGTTGACCCAACAGTTTCAGGAGCAACAGCTTCAACGGTGGTTATACACGCATCTGCATTTTCCTCCTCGATGTTTCTGCGCGCTCTTCCCCCAACTTCATCATCAACCTTGCAAAAGCAACGGGTAAAAACCTTCTCCCAGTGAACATGCCGTGCATCTCTAGTACTTCCATACACCAAATCATCCTTGTAACTTTGTAACTCCTCTACCAGAGCCAAATGAATACGGTCACGACAATAATTTGCAACCTACAGAATTAAGTTCCACTCAGTTACAACTTGACGCAAGATGCATATCGGTTGTGAAATTAAACGTGTAAAACTGATGAACTCTAAATAATTTCAAGGAAGTTGCACCTTAAGCTGTCCTAAATGCTGGAGGGTTAAACGCCTTTGGTCAGCCCAACAAAAGGTATCTCAAAGAGACAAATTATCTCCAAAAACTAAAATTGGTGAACACTAAATGAGCAAGGGAACTATAAGTCATGCAGAAACTATGTCATGAAAACATATACTTCGGCGCACACACTTGTCTAGTCTAGTTTCTGTGGCCAGATTGACTAATGATGTGCAGAATGTCAAAATGTTCCCTGTGATGGGAGAAAATTTGTCAAAGAAGTCTGTTTCAAAAAATAATAATAATAATAATAGAAATACCACACATACCTGAGATCCACCATGACCATCATATACCCCAAAGAAATGAGAGGTCAGGTGACTTAAGGTCTGACTAATCCCATCCATTACACGATCACCAATAAGCATCTTAATTGGAATTTTCATAAAATGAGGTACAGCCATGACAGAATCTTCCATCTCTGGCCTATTTCCGCAGATAGAAACTGAACCCCATAGTGGCACACACTCCAACTCAAAGACACTTTTAACACCTCCTTTGCATGGATCCTTTTCAGTGTGCAACTGAAGAGCAACTACAGAAGCCTTTATTGTAGGTCCATTACAGCATTCTTCATTTGTTTGAGCAGGTTTTGTTAGGACCTCATCAGGACCTTCCTTTTCTACACGTCTCTCCTCCAGAGTGATGATCTTGGCAACTATTTGACCATTTTCAGTTCCCTCAATTTCGACAGCAATCGGCAAGCTTGTCTCTGAAGTAGCGCTCAAAGGCAAGCTTATATCTGAAGAAGGATCCAGGGGCAGCTTCAAGCCATTAATTTCGCCAGGATCATCCCCAGCCAATAGTATTTCATCATCTTCATTTTCCTGAATTGCAGTATCATGGGTAAACTGACCATTTTCAGCCTTCAGTATCATCTCTGACATTTCAAGTTTCATGCCACTGTCTCCAACCACAGGTACCACGTTATTGTCAGGTTCACGGAAATTGCAACCGGCATCTGAACTAAAATTAGAATGATCAGTCGGTACTGGTGCTGGATCTGACAGCAAGCTTGCCGTGTCTGTCACTAGTTTGAGTCGAGTGATTTCTACATGGTTTGCAATTCCTGAATTTTCACACATAGGATTACCTAAGCTGAGAGTAACCGCAACTGCTGAAGACATGTCTTCCATCATTGTCCCTTTCTAAAACCAGTAACAGAAACTCGCCGATAAGTTCACCAAACACTTGATCAATCACTTTTTTACCTATTCATCTCTTACCCCTACAAACTCTGTACAATCCTTCAAGGTTATCAGACATCTCCAACATTACAAAAGCATTATGCCCCCACCAAATTAAAAACAACACTCACCCAAGAGTGGAGATGAAAAGCAAAATGTTAAAGTCGAACAGGCCACAAGGTTAACTCCAGCGTCTTGACGTAACATATAAAACCTGTGTCAGCTACTGACAGAAAACATAAACAAAGATGGCATAAGAGATATAAACTTATCAGATCTGCTGGGAGGAAGATGGGAACTGACCTTCAATAAACAGGAATTTAAGGTTGAAAAGAGTAGAAGAATCCCCCAAGTATCAGAAGTTTCCAAATTCTCGCTCAGGAATGAATCATACCCAATGCACCGTATTGCCACCTCCACCACCAACCCTTATATACTCAAGAAAGTGAAGCAAAAGACAAAATCAATCCCTTATCCAAAGAGCTCATGAAAAAGAACCTAGGAAAAGGAAACCAAACTCCCTCAAGATTCACAAGAAAACCCTTAAAGATGGAGACTTTTTGCCACATGTTACCTAGGTTTCATGGATCTGAGGCAACCCTTATCAGCCTCTTGAATATATAGGTTTTCCACAATATTAAACAAAACAAAACAAAATCACTTCTTTCTCCGATATCTCCACCTAACAATTAAAATCCCTCTTGATACAAAAAGACCCTACAATTAGATTACATAGGACTGATGCTCCTCATGGAAGAACTACAGTTAGCAGTTAATTAATCAAGAATAGTTAATTGAAGTAAGCTTACCAAATTATAAATCACTAAAAGAATCCAAGAACGGAAGAGGGATCCCAGTAGCAGCAACAATAATGCTCCTCTCCGCAGGATTTTTCCCCACCCTTTTCTTCTGTTCTTTTCGGGTCCTTCGGGAGGCGAGCGAGCAAGAGAGAGAAGGGTGTGGAAAAGCTTTTATTGATTGGAGTACTCCTACATATGACACGTGTAGATTCAATTATCCAACTCAATCAATGCTTCTTGAATAGAAAAACTGAAGAAATTTCGGTTCAAGATTGTGCTTTACAATTAGTACCCGGGGCGGGGCGGGGGGGGGGGGGGTCATGGACTTTTCATGAGACAGACTTCAAGAAGACCACGTTTTCTTGCTTGGCTGTGGCGGGCCTCTCCAGGCATTAAACAATCCCAAAATTTCTTGTTTGATTTTGATGGGAAAGCATATTGGGCAGATTTAAACTGTTTTTATATACACTTGGCATGTTTTCGTGGAATCGGAATAAAATTATTTTGGAATTCGAATCACCAAGATATAATATCCTACTTTTTTTTTTTTGGTTAAATTTAACAAACCGTGATGGAAAAGATTTTTTAGAGTTCGAATATGAGGTCATTTATTTTTTTGTCCAACTTTTTATCTCATCTAGACGAGATTGCTCGACCTGATACGAAATGATTTTATTCCATAATTAAGGTTGACATGGATAAATCTATTAGTTAATATATCCTGAAGAATCATTCATCCGTCTAATGAAATTGAGTTTGTTTCCTTTTTCTGGAACTCGACTACTGTTTGAACTCAAGTAGAAATTGTTAATTAAAATTGAATCGATTTGCAGTGCGCCTGTGTGTACATACCTAAAAAAAAGTGGCTACCAAATTTATTCCTTCAATTAACTATACAGGTTCAATAATAATAATACTTGTATATTGAAACTAATAAGTACAGTCTAATAAGAGCATAATTCAAATTTGAAGTTCAATGAAATAAGTAAATATATCTACTTGGCGCACACAAATCCACAATTGAAACCATATGGTAAACTATCATTGGAAATAAATATCAACTGAATTCTTCAACTTCATAAATTGATTGAGATTAAAAAAGAATCTATGCGTATTATGAATATTTAACTTCAATAGAGAATAATGAAGTAAGAATGTCTAAATTATCATTGCAAATTTAAACAGTATCTCATTCTTAATGTACAGAGTAAGAATATCATTCTAAAACGTAAATTAGAACAAGTCATTGCAATTCTTATTTTAAAGGTTCTATAAACGGGATTATTATTCCATTTAAGGGGTTCTTTCTTTTTCTTTTTCTTCTTCTTCTTCTTTTTTTTTTTTTTAACTATTACAGGAGAATTGTAGAAGAGGGGAATCGAACCTTAGTGACTAGTGTAAAAACCTACTCAAATACCATTAGAAAATGTAAGTCTTGACAAATTAAGGTGATAGTTGCGATCACAACTCGCACAAGACTAATCGTCTCAAAATGATCACGACTAAGACTAGTTAGTTTAAACACGTTGCTTTGCTATGACCTACAATGAATTTTGGACCTCCAGTTTGTTTAAGCTTCGAAACTCAGTAATTTCAATTTTCAATTATTTTAGTAATTTCATCTTTTTTTAAGTACAATTACAAAGTGTATACGTGAGACTATAAATTACAATAAAATGTAGACCTCCCCCCGTCCAAAAACAAACAAAAAAACATGGGGGATAGAACCTGTAAGTCCCAATACTTCGGATTTGGCCCTAATGAAAAAGGATAAGGCCTCATTGACTAATAATTTCAATATTTTTTTTAGTATTACAATGAGATTGTTAGGGTGAGAAACTGAACCCTTGACTAAAGATGCGAGAATCCATCTCATATGCTATCAGGCTACATGAATTTATTGACCTTTGCTATTTTTCCAATTAGCATGTTTAGGTTCTCCACAATATATTTTCTAAGACAAATTTCTTACTAAGTTAGTTTTTGTCGTAATAAAGTAAAGAATTTATCTCCAATTCCTTAATGGCATACAATTTTTTAGGGTTTTCACTGGACTTCTTTATTTCAAGTATTTTCCTATGCAAAAATTTACAAAAATAATGGAATAATAATGAGTAAACTTTGAGAATATTCCATTTCGATCATAATACGAACAATCTATTTATAGCACTAATTATTCTTATTTATTTACGACAAAAAAAAAATCCAAAACAAAGCAATAATAAAAAAATAAAATAAAATAAAGAAAAAGGAAGGTATTCTCAATTCAGTCACCATCAACTTTATAGGTGTTCCTTTTCTTTATTTAAGAACATACAATTCTTCATTCAAACTATTGTTTTATTTATTTATTTATTTATTTTAATTTTTTATTTTGAAAATTCCTTTTTTGGTCCTTATCTTGAACATTTATTGGTCTTTATTAGAGGGGCAAGAACCAAAAGTAACACACACGGAAAAGGCAAAAAAATGGTAGGTAATTGTTATCCATGATTTGGCCTTTGTTTTTTGTAGATAAATTAGGTTGGTGAAAATTGTTTTGTTGGCTTAAACCTATTGGAGTTTCGAATTTGAGTATACAAACTTTTTAATGATACCATCTTAAAATTTTCAACTTTTGTAACTACCATGAATCGGAAATTGACAAGTCAGCAAGGTCGGTAGGTCAATAGTGTGTCTATATGATTAGCAAGGAAGAACAACTTTGGATTTTTATCTTGCTTTAACTTGTTCGGGTAGAAGTGATTTATTGCGTGAGCAATGAAATGAACCGCACACCTTCACAAAATGGAATTCTTCTACAATTTTTTTTTTCTATATATCTTTGCTGAAAATGATACAAAGACGTTGAGTTGTGCTGTATAAACAAAATCACGTATAAAAAATTTGACGAAAGTGATACATGATATAATAGTATTTTTCTACACATCACATTATTTTTTCATCAACACTTATTATATAGCCCACTTGTCAATTTTATCAACTTTTTTTCTCTCTTTTTGTCCAATTAAAATTTTTCAAAGACTATTGATGACTTTATAATGGGGTCAGACAGTTTACGTAAACTAATCACATGACCCCAAATACTACAGAGCCCTGCATCTTTCCTCTTCATTAGTGTAACTTCAGTACAGACAATGTAGACTTCGCATCATTCCTCATATTTGTACGGTCAAATGTACAAGAAGTTACTAAACTTTCACTCCACTTGCAATGATAACATTGAACTTTTATCAACAATTAAATCATTGTGCTTTAATTTAATTACAATTAGGTTACTCAGATTCCACTATAAACAATTAAATTAATAACCATTTATCCAGTTGTAACCATATATTATTTAAAAAGGAGAGGCGGAGCCACAGCCTCAGGGTTGAGGCGCATGCCTGGTGGCTCGAAGTACTGGTAACAAAACTTTTTGTTGCGAGGCTTCTGCTCCTACAGTTGACACATACGCCTTTAAAACTATGCCTCGAGATTGTATGAGGCTTAAGTCTCGATTCTAACTAAAATTTTGAATTCTTTTTCCTTTTCGTTTCTTTTCTTTTTTTTTTACTTATTTAATTAAATAATTAAATAGAGCCCAAGTTATGCATATGTTAAATAAAAGCTCACAACCCGAAGCCCTATCCTACATTACCCAAGTAGATAAAATTGTTCCAGGCTAGCATCAAAATATCTCAACGTGCAAACCTCAGGCTAACAATATAAATCCCTATATAAGGGGACACGTACTATACATTAAATGTAAAGAATACCTCAGGAAGGAAAATCGAACTTGAAACCTTTATATCCCAATATCTCAGTTTAAACCCCTAATCAAATGAGGTAAACCTCATTGGCTTCTTTACATCCTTTATTGATGACTAACATTATAAAATGAATTGTTACTGTTAGGATGTTGCTTCTTTACATTTTTTATTTTATTCTTCCTATTACTGATACCCTAGTGATGGACCTGTCATTTAAAAAGACTAATTTTTTTCTTTTTTGATTATTCGTCTTACAAGTTATATGATGGCAGATGGTAAGATGATCTTCTATCAAGTTTGTACCAATTGAGGCATGTGAAAGCAAAGAAGTCTTTATATTTTGGGTTAAATTCACAAATCGTTGCTAACCTTTAGGTTAAAAACTAATTTCGTCCCCAATCTTTTTTAAGACGCTTCACAACCCTCAATCTTTGATAAATACATACAAATAGTCATTTTTCCACTATTCCATAAAATTTTTAACAAAATAATGACCATACCCCTTAAACTTTTTAAATTTTTTTTAAAAAATTCAAAAATAATGAAAAAATTAAAAAAAGAAAACACTCACTCGCGCCACCCAAAATTGGCCGCCGGAAATACTGCCATTTCAGCAGCCGGCCATTCTGACACCGAAATGACAGCATTCTGGCGGCCAAAATAGGAGAGAATTCCCCCATTTGCTACCTGAAATGGCAGCAAAAACAAAATTAGAGGGAGACTCTCCCTATTTGTGCTGCCAGAAATAACAGCACTGCTGCCATTTACTACTGTCACTTGTGGTAGCACTTTAGCTGTTGAAAACGACAGCATTGGCCGTCGAAAAATGGGGGAGAATCCCCCAATTTGCTGTTAGAAATGGCAAAAATGCTGTCATTTCTGACAGCAAATGGGGAGGATTCATCCCCTTTTTTGCCTCTGAAAAGCTGTCATTCCAGCGGCTGAATGGTCGGCCGCGGGAATGGCAACATTTAATGCAGCCAATCTTAGGAAGGGTAGCGTAGGGTAGGGGTGGGGTGGGTGTTTTCTTTTTTTTTTTTAATTTTTTATTTTTTTTAAACTTTTTTAAAAAACATTTAAAAAGTTTTAAGGGATATAATGTCATTTTGTTAAAAATTTTATGGAATAGTGGAAAAAAGGACGATTTGTGTGTATTTATCAAAGGTTGGAGCTGTGGGGTGTCTTAAAAAAGGTTGGGGACGAAACTGGTTCTTAATCCAAAGGTTAGAGACGATTTGTGAAATTAACTTTTATATTTTTCATTAGTTTAAAATGAGTTATTTTATGTTATTTTATATAAGATATCTGAACCTTACGCCTCAAGCACCTCATTTCATCAAGGAAAATCTTAATACTCATTGCTCTATGTAAAATAACACGCCTGCAACCATTGCTATATGTCATTATTATCTTTATATATTAAATAATCTAACACTATTAATGGAATGGCTCTTTAAATGGTAGCCAAACAAGTAAGTCAAAGTTTAATGATCTATTGTTGTTAAATCAAAATTTAATGTTCTAGTTAGGGGAACTGAAATTTTAGTAATCTAGCTGCAATTGGATTAAAATGTCAACATAGACTTAAAATTTTTAATTTTTAATAACAAAAACATCTATATTAGGTTTTGTTAATATTCTTGTGCTGCTTATCGGTCTTAATAATAATTTTTATAAAGATGAAGGTGTTTTTAAACTTCAACCTTCCCTTAAAACTATAATTAACTATAATTGTAAGCATCAAAAAAATGAAATATTGTTTAATTATGCAAACCTATAAATAGAAAATAGATTTGTAAAATTATTTTGCCCTTTCGCATTTTTGGAGACTCCATTTTCCCCCATATATACAACACAAACGACAAGAGAGAATCAGAGTCTATACCCTTTTCGGATAACCAAAAAGATGAATTTAGAGGTCATACTAATTAGATCAACCACCCACATCTTCACTAGTTATTGACTTATTTCATGCCACTTTTTGTCTCTCAAGTCTCAACCTGCTTCCCCTAATCAATTGAATAGAGGCAAAAGGTGTCATAAATTCACCAAATAAATTTACAAATTTGCTCGATTATCGAGCCCCAAACGGTGTTAGTCAACTATATGAAGAGAAATAAATAAATCAAGATCAAAGTAGTGATGGAAAATATACTAGATAAATAAACATTTATTTTGAAATTGTTGTTAGCTAATATCTTACTCACTAAGTTTCATGTGAACAGTTTAGATAGAATGTCGAAACAATTATTTCGTGGAATCAAGCACCATAATTTCATTCTTGTAACATTAACTTATATTGTCTCAACTTTTGTGCAAAATCAAATATATATATATATATATGAAGAAGAATTTTATTTTACCTACACACATGCATATTATTATGCATACGTATATATGTGTCAAATATCTAAACTACAAGCACCCCACACTTATAACCTAGATGTGTGTCATGTGTTACACGCATGCATAATAACATGTATGCGTGGGCAAAATAAAATTCTTGATATATATCATATTAATATACACACATTAGTACTTAAGTAATAAAACAAACGAATTATAATCACCGGCATATGAGCTAGCCACATTTGTAGGAACTAAAATTGTAGTGATCTAGTTGCAGTTGGAATAAAATGTCAATACAACTAACCCAAATTTGTAGACTTAAAATTTTGAATTTTTAGGGAATTTTATGAAATACATATTGGGTTTATATTGTATTTGCAACTTACCTACTATATTTTAAGAAATTACAGTTTACACATTGCATTTCATTTAACTAATTTTTCACCTGTGCATTGTTCGGCTAAATTTTAGTAACAAAGTATAACGTAAATTATCGATTTAACTTGCTAGTTATTTTTACTTTATAAATTTATAAACACACTAATCACTAGATCACCAGTTTAATGACGGGATCGTTGTTTTAACCAGTGGGTTATTAGTAATTTATAAATTTAAATAAAAAAAAACTTTGTAGGGAATTTAAAAAAACATATATAACACTATGCAGCATGTTAAAAGCAGGGTCATGAGTTTAAACTTTGTGCCATTTGAATTTTCAAGAGAACTTTGTCAAAATTGCAACCCAGCCGATTAGGACAGGAGCCAAGTTACCCAACCAAAACCCTTAAGTTGCCCAAGTCTTCTGTCACGCCCCCGCTAGTTTTACAATAATTCCGAATATCTTATATTACTTGACAAGTACCATAGCGGAAGCTTCAATTTTCATAATGGGGACGGGACATACAAAATAATCCAGTTGATCTTATCTTATAGAGTTTAACATATAAAACTAATTATATAAGTTAACAAATTGTTAACTTTTAAGAAAATATTAAAGCTAGGGTTTTCAATAGAATATAAAAACATAAGAAATTTCATTGATTACCAAGGTGCACCAAATCATTAAAAAACTTTTGCAATGAAAAGTAGAATTCAAATAAATATAAAGATTATATCTCACTTGTCACGAACGGAATTTTTATACAATAGCGGAAGCCTTTAATGCTTAAAAATGGATACAAATACAATTCAAAATATCGAGGCGCTTTCGCTGCGCACTCTGATGATTAGATGTTCCGTGAGCTACCCACAACGAAACCCAGGCCACACACACCGAAGTCTCGATCACATACATGTATCTCCTTCATCTTGAGACGATCCTGCCACATAGCTTCTTAATTTAATACCTACAGGATTGTAGGAAAAATGGGGATGAGTATAAACTACTCAGTGAATAACCAAATATCTTGATTCACTTTCATATAAGACAACGCATTTTCAGGAAAACCATGTATTTCACAAAGCCTTTCAATCCACAAAGTCATTGAATGCACAAAAGGGCCCTATCACTAGTTAAACTACTACCCGTGGTGTGCACATGATTAGCCAAGACCACACGGCAAGGCCACAAAGATTCAGATTGGCCAAGACTACATAGCAAGGCCACAAAGATTCAGATTTTCCAAGACCACACAGCAAGGCCACAGATTATCATATAGCCAGAATGACCAAGACCACATAGTAAGATCATGTTTCACAGAGTAATTCAAAACGGGTAGAGCATTAACTAGCGATACCGATGCATTAAACCAATCTTTTTTTACATAACAATGCATTAAAAATTCATGTATATCTTATGAAAATATGATGAACAAAAGAAAGGGAATCAAGGTACAGATTACTCACATCAAATATCACCCAAACATTCCTTGAATAATTCCAAGTGGAAAACGCCTTTAAAGCCTTAATTAAAGCTATTCATTAGGTTATAATCTTTCTATATATGATAAGGACTCTTTTTCTAGAGGCCAATATGTATTTTAGTGAGTTTTGGGGTTGATTTCCTTCATCCAATGACTTTGGACTAATTTTTGGGTTATTGGAGAGAAATGAAATGGTTTGGGGTCTTTGAGAACTTGAGGACCCAAAGGCCCTTTTTATAATAGTTGAAATTTAATTGTTTTTAATAAAATTTGAGTTTCGTCAATCACATCTTGACATGTGGCACAACATATACCGTACACTTGGCTGGAATTTGCCTGAGAAGTCCTTCCGCTTTGTATTATTTTTCAATTAAGTCACCACTCTTTAGTTTAGGTCAATTAGGTCACTATACTTTGGATTTATATCAATTAGGAACCAAATTCTTTCTTTAACGTCAATTGAATACCAATCTTTTAATTTTCGAGAAATATTACAATGATATTCAAGTAATTCTTTCAAAATAACAATTTTGTTGCTTACCTTAATTTGTAGAAATTTTCAGGATGTTACATCACTATTGTCTTATATGTTATAAGATGTAAAAATATACATATTATAGAGGTGGGCATAAAAGTATTAAATTCATGGTAACTTCAAAGACATGTTTACACCATATGCACAACTTTACTCCCGTTCGTGAGCATGATCCAACTCCTGGCTTGCCTTACTTTTCAAATGTTATAACTTCAATCATCTACAAAAATTATAGTAAATGGGGAGTGAGTACGAAGTACTCAGTGAGTAGCATAATCCTTTGATTCACCTTTCGTTTGTAAAACTCATTTCCAAGAAAAATCATTGCATGTACAAAGCTTTTCAATGCACAAAAGGGTCCTATCACTAGTTAAACTACTACCCGTGGTGCGCGCAAGGATCATATCAATTCAATCATGGCCATATTCGATTAAGTGGATCCACAATAAACCCTGGTTGCCCTTACCCAAGTTCCCATTCAAAGTAGACACCACACTAATCTTCCATATCCTGGGATCATTGAATATGTCATAGTGCAGGAACAATTTAAAGTAATTCAATACAGAACGGTAGAGCAACTAGTGAATTCAAATGTAATAAAGCAATCTTTCTTTTCAATGCATCAAATCACATATTTATCTCATAAGAGACTTCAATCAAACCATGCTTATCGTATCAAAAGCTTCATGGATGCAAAGAGTAAATCAAAGTACTAGTTACTCACCTCAAATATTCTTCGAATAATTCATGTGAAAAAAAGTATTCTTAAAGCCTTGATATTCCTCAATTAAAGCTATTTTTCAAGCTATAATCCTTCTATATATGGTAAAGGACCATTTTCAAAGGACAAATAGGGGTTTTGTGGGTTTATTGGTTTTCTCCTTCCCTTGGGCATGTTGGACGAATTTTGGGGTTTGGGAGAGAAAAGGGGATGGTTTGGGAGTTCTTGAAAACTTGAGACCCCTTTAGCCCTTTTATATAATAGTTAGGATTTAGTTAGTTTTAATAACTTTTGAGTTCCGCCAATCCGTACGCTTGGCGGTAAATTGCCCAAATAGTCCCTATACTTTAGGTAGTCTTACAATTAGGTCATAGTACTTTGATCTATGTTATTCAAGACCTTCAACTTAATAAGGTTTACCATTCGGTGGTTTTTATTTCACGTTATACAAATCAATGACCACCTTCTTATCTCGAGGCATTTCTCGAGTAACAATCTTTGAGTGATGTATTAATACAAATTTACGTCATTATTCAATACCGTAACCTTATGTGGTTAGTCAATCCTTATCAATACAATGTTAATAGTTACTTTCTAATTCTAATTCATTGTCCAAGTATTAATCATGTGATCAAATTCATTTGAGTAATAATCTTGCCATCCAATGCCATCACGTTGTTATTTTATAATTCTTGACAGTCTTGTAACTATTTAAGTATAATCACATTGTCATATTTCAATTTTCATCAATCAATTGAATGGCAACTTGTCTTAAAATTTTACGGGATGTTATATCTTCAATCGAGCCATTGCATCCCAGGTCCAATCATATCACCCAGCCCAGGTCACCAACTCGTTCATTGGGTTTTCGAGCCGAATTTTAAAACAATGCATAGCAGTTGACAAAAAAAAAGCCAATGGCTAACTGGTTTCGGTAAGTGTCTCGCGAAATTGGGTTAAAGAGTCAAAAAAAGAATTTGAAAGGAAAAAAAAAAGATAATAAAATTACCGGTGGTTATATAGTAAGAAAAAAGGATAGAAAAATAAAAAAGGATAATAAAAATAGTTATGGGTGGTCACAAAGTAAAAAAAAATGCGGGGAAAAGATAATAAAATTACTTGATACGTAATTATATAGTAGGAAAAAATGGATAAATAAAAATAATAAAATTAGTAGGTGGTTATATATGAAAAAAAAAAGGGATTCTGAAACCTTCTTTAGGCAGAAAAAAGAATTTGGAATAACAGTTCCTTTTTTATATATAGATGAAGGCTAACAATTCTATTTAGTTGATAACAAAATCATCTTAAAATTACATCCATTTAAATTTAATAGAAGCATTAAATTGGTGATAAATTATTAAGCTGAAATTATAAACATCGATTAATTCAACTCGGCGCATTTAACTAACCTAAATGCTAGATAGAGCACAACTGATTATAACCAACATAATATTATATGAATTAAAATAGTTTAACCACACCTACTCTAATAGGGAAAAAAGGGATTGGATTCATGCCATTAAAAAAAAAAATCAAAGTGAAAAAAAATTTAGATGACAATAGTTACTAAAAGGATAATTCGATAAAAATGGCAATAGATAAGATTTGATGGGGGAGCTGAATGGCCAAAAGATAATGTGAACTAATGTAGTGAGTTCAACAAAAAGTGGGTAGTTATTCAATAATAATAGTGAACACAGTAAAAAAAAGTGGGTAGCTTTTCATAGATAATGGATGCTTTTTGCCATATGTAAACCTTTAGTTTTCATTTTTTATTTAGTTTTAAAAAAATAAAAAAATAAAAATTTAGTTTCTAGAATCAGGCGTTAGGCGGGAAAAACGTTACCATTTACTTCTCCTTTTAGTATAGTATAGATAGTAATTAAGCACACTTTTTATTGCAAAAAAAATTTTAAAAATTACTTATTTGGTTTATATTATTCTTATTTGTAACAAACAAATCACACCTTATGCATTATGTTACGTAACACTTCACATATCATTTCATTATTCTTCAAAATATTAATTCTTTTATCAAATCTCTCTCTCTAATATTTTTTTTAAAATTTAACTATATATGATATATGAATTTAATTCTTCGTTATCTTCGTCATCGTCTCTGCTATTATAGATACTAGTTGTTTTACCCTTGCGTTGCACAGGTAGATAATACCAAATAGTATAAGCTATTCAGGAGGAGTAAACTTTATTATTTAAAAAAATTAAAGCTATAATCTTACATCATTTATGGATACGTACAGAAAAACAATATAAGTGTTGCCGTACTATGAAATCTTAAATATGAAGGTCAAAATGGAGTAAATGGAGTAAAAATCTTTAACACAAAATCATAAAGTACAATTCAACTGAACATTATAACTTATTAAATGAATAATAAAAAAATAACAGTGTGGAAATAAACATACAAACTTTACGAAGCAAATAATGTATATTACATATGATAAACATAACTTGAATTAGGGCTGAATAAATAAACTATCAAACTGAAAAACCGAACCAATTCACGAAAATGGTTTGGATTGGTTTGGTTTGAAAAGTGAAATGATTTGGTTTGGTTTGGTTTGAGAAAATTTCAAACCGCTTAAAATGATTTGGTTTAGGTTTCGATGTTTAAAAAATCGTTTAACACCGAACCGAGCCGTTTCTTATGTTTTAATTAAAAAATTATTAATGTGGAAGTAATATGAGAAAAAATATCAAAGGACTTAACTCATTTATGATTGTCAAGTTTGTTAACTGAATTTGGTACTCTAATAAGGAATTCCTAATGATAATTTGGTCTATTTTAGTAATTTAATAAATTAATTTTTGACTAATTTATTTAATACCCTTAAAAAAATTTTTGAGAAATTATATAGAAATTAATTGACTATATTTTTCTAAAATTTTGATATTTAGATACTTGAGTAAAATAGCACTTCTGTAAACCTATTTTGATAATATCTCATTTGAAACCTATGTATACTTTGAGCCTTTTTTATTTGTTACATTTTATTTGTTATATCTTTGTGTTTCAGTAAAATTTACTAATGTTTGATGAGTTTGATATTGATATTAGTATTCAAAAAACATATTAGTATAATAGAATATCTATATTTATAACACTATAATGTTTTGAGTCCATTTTCATTATGTCAATAGATAAACCATGGTTTAAAACTGAACTAAACCTAACTGAAAATTAGGTTTGGTTTGGTTTGATTTGAAAAATTAAATGGTTTGGTTTAGTTTACAATTTCTCCAAACCAAATCCAATTATTTGGTTTAAAAATAAATCAAATACCACCCGAACCGAACTGTATTCACCTCTAACTTGAATTAATGAGGAAATATAATACATGTATATTCCTCAAATCGATTAAATTAAAAACAAATTGATTACAACTACAAAAAATAAAAAAAAGTTAAAGAACTTGAATTGCTACTCATAGAATGATTTATCTTTTAAATTCTAATGCAATAAAACATGAAGACAATAGTAAAAGTGTTTAAATAAACATCTTAATAGGCTTCTAAATTCCATAAAAGACTAGAAAACACAAATGTTGGTTCAAAATAAAATACGAAAATAAAAATAAGCACACTAGACGAATTTAAATGCCTGAAATTCGTTATTAGCATTAGCGAAACCATTGGTTTAATCTGTCTCGTCGAGCTACTCAAAAAAGCATATATTATGGGTCGAAAACTGATATCATATGCAAAAGTTACGCTTGTTTCTTCGAACACAAACTACTGAACTTGCCCAAAAAAATGAGAATTTGAAGGCAAATGGATTCGAAATGACCGGCTCAATTATAGAGCCAAGATTTGTGGTAGAAATAGATGTAAAATTTAATTTTAAAATAAGAAGATAATTATAGAAATATTAATATTGTTAAATATATCTAATTAATGAAATAAAATAAAGTCTGTGAAGAAATCAGATGGCAAAATCTTCAAGAGAAATATTATATGGTCAATATGAGATGTCAGTTTTAACAAGTAAAAAAGAGCAGGAAAAGTAAAAATAGCAACGACTATGCTTTTTATATGTGTGTGTGTCTGTGTGTATATTATTATAGAAATTAAGAATAACAATTAATTTTATCAAAAAATTCCCATAGAAAAAAAAAGGCAGAGGAATTACGAAGCCAATATTTATGATAGTAATGGACTGGAAATTTAATTTTGGAATAAAAAATGATTATGGAAATATTAATGTTGTTAAATATATCTAATTAATAAAATAAAACAAAGTCAATTAATTCTAAAAAATATTAGACGGCAAAACTCTTTAAGAGAAATATTAAATTGTTAGCATGAGATGATAATTTTTAAAAATTAAAAAAGAGTAGTAAAATTAAAAATGACAACGACTCTACTTTTATGCGTATATTTAACATCCCGTAAAAATTTAAAAAGGAATTAAACCATTAAAAGTATTTTGATAATGACAGTGATGGGGAATTACTTAAATTTTCAAGGTTATACGATTGTGATTCAATTGAATATTGGACTCTTACGTGAATTATCAAGAGTTAAAGATGTGAGAAGTAATTTAATTACATAAATGATGAAGTTACAAGATTATCAGAGATGAGAGAATTAATTGAATTGCATTAATGATGAAGTCATAAGATTGTCAAGAATCAAAATAGAGCAACGTAATGGTATTAAATTGCAAAACTATAAGATTTCTTATGCAGATGAATATCAAGAATTAAAACTTGATTGTTGACAATATGATCGATATTTTGACAATGAACTGGAGTTAGAATGTAGTTACTGGCAATGTATTGATAATGATTGAATAACCACATGAGTTTGCTATTGATAATGTAAATGTTATCTTTATGATGATTGAATAACCGTTTGAAATGCCACAAAATGCAAAGATCATTACTCAAGTGATCCTTGGAGATAAAAACATGATTATTGGTTAGCAAGACTTAGGACCCGTTTGGTTAGATTTATAAAATCAATTTATAAAGAGAATTTATAATGAGTGGAAATGAGTGGTGGAGATTTAATTGAAGTTTGAAATGTGTAATGATTGTTGAGTAATTATCAAATCAATTATAGGTGAATTATAAATTATAAAAATAAAATGTACTAAACAAGCCCTTAAAGTTTAACCACTTGATTGCAAAACCATAATAAGTGGAAAGACTTTAAGTAATATGCATCAAAGTATCATGACTTAATTATAAAACTGTGTTAAGTGAAAGGACATTAAGTAATATTCATCAAAATTCCATGACCTAATTATAAGACAAGGTAAAGTAAAAGGACTGCCCGAAAAATTTCCAACCAAGTATACGGCGCCACGTGGACGTCGCGCCACGTGTCATGTTCTGGTTGGCTGAACTCAAAAGTTTATTAAAAACAACTAAATCTAGATATTTTCTAACGATTATAAATAGGGGGTACGAGGTGAGAATTTCTCAACCTCCCAACCAACCCTACCCCTTTTCCCTCTCCCTCTCCATGTCCCTCTCTCCCTTCCTCTCTACTCCCATGTCTTGGCTCTTTTTATGTATGGTTTGTTTATTATTAATGAGTATCAAGAATTTTAAAAATAAAAGAAATTCGTCCAAATTAAATGGGAGGAGGAAAACAACCCTTAAAACCTATCAAACACTTGGAAATAACCCCTTCGCTATATATATATATGTGTGTAAGAAATACAACTTAAAACGTCACATTGATTAAGAAAAATAAAGGTTTTGAGAGCATTTGACAACAATTGAAGGAATCCTTGCGAAAATCGAACTAAAAAAGTGAGTAACCACTACTTTGATTTTCTTTTGGTGTTTATAATGTTTTAATACAATAAGTATGGTTTTCGATTTAACTATTCCATGAGATTAACAAGGATATTGATGCATTGGAAAGAAATATTAATTATTACATTTGAATCACTATTTGCTCTACCCGTATTTTCTTTGTTTTGTTGCCATACTAGAAGCTATCTAATGATACCGAGATTAGCAATGATTAGTGTGGTATTTACTTTGTATTGTATTGACTTGTTTGAAATTACGGTAGGGGTCAACTGGGATTCGTATGTGGATCCAGTTAATTGTACATGACCATGATTGAATTAATATGAATCTTGCGCGCACTACGGGTAGTAGTTTAACTAGTGATAGGGCCCTCTTGTGCATTGAAAAGCTTTGTGCATGCAATGATTTTCTTAAAAACAAATCTCCAAAATAAAAGGTGAATCAAAGAATTTTGTTATTCACTAAGCACTTCATACTCACTCCCTCTTTCTACAATTTTTGTAGATGATTGAAGATATTATATTTAAAAAGTAAGGCAAGCCAGGAGTTGGAGCATGCTCGCGAATGAGAGTTAAGTTTTGCATGTAGTGACAATCTATCTTTGAAGCGATTACAAAAGCCTTTTATATTAATAAGTGTGTCCACCTCTCTATAAATGTATTTCTATCAATGAGAAACTTATCTTTCAAAACGATAGCTTCCCAATAATTTGTCTTGACTAAATTAATTTTATTTGTTTTGGTAATCAATGAAATATATTTATACAACTTGTTGTGTTTTTTGTATTTTATTGAAAAATCAAGTTGTAATGATTCTTTAAAATTTAACAACTTGCTAGTTTAAGTAACAAATTTTATTGAATGTTAAACTCTAAAAAGTAAATAAAATTTGTTTGCTTTGTACGTCCATCCCTGCGGTTCGATTTGAAGCTTCCGTTCTAGTATTTGTAAATTAGTATCAGATATTGTCAAAAATATTGTAAATTAGCAGGAGTGTGATAGTATATATATATATATTAGGATAGAAATTAAGAATAATAATTTTTTTTATTACAAAGGGGAATGGGGAGGGGACGGCGGAGATTCGAACTCGAATCGCTCCGGTAAGGGGTCAGGTCCTTTTCCACTCGAACTGCCTCTTGATCCTTAAGAATAATAATTAATTTTATCAAAAAATTCCCATAGCCAAAAAAAAAAAAAAAAAAGAAAAGAAAGGAAAAGGTGGAGGAGTTGACGGGGAAAAGGGAAAAAAAGGGGAAACGAATTATAACCACCGGAATATGAACTAACCCACATTCGTAGGAACAAAAATTTTAGTGATCTTGTTGCAATTGGAGTAAAATGTCAATAAAACTAACATGTTATCAATTAGATGGAATAATATAGAAAAGTATACAGAAATGTAGAGAGAAAACTCAAAAATTGTTTGTATCATAAATCCAAGACCCTTATTTATAGGTACAAGTCTAAAATTTTGGGGGTATAATAGTCATTATAATATAACTAAACAATTTACAACAAGCCCAAATTTGTAGACTTCAAAATTTTTAAGTTTTAGGGAAATTTATGAAATACATATTGGGTTTATATTGTTTTTACAATTTACATGCTATAAGAAATTACAGTTTACAAATTGCATTTCATTTAATAGTAATTAAGCAGAGTTTTTGTTGCAAACAAATTTAAAAATTACTTATTTAGACTCTATTACTCTTATTTGTAATTGACAAATCACACCTTATATATATTATGTTATGTAACACTTTACATACTGTTTCATTAGTCTTCAAAATATTAATTCTCTCTTCACATCTCTCTCTCTCTTCAATATTTTTTAAAATGTAATTTGGAAACAAGAAATCGTCCTCGGCATCATCGTCACTGCTACTACGGATATTTGCATTTTTTATAACGTAAGTTCTACTCCTTTGATTCGTAAGGTCTTTTTTTGTTTAAAAATAGACATTTTAATAAAGACTATAAATGAGCAAACAAAAAATAAAAGAAAAGAGTTTCAAAAATAGTACCAAATATCACGTACGTAAATTGTAAGGTATGTAACCAAAGATTTTGCATTAAATTTCCCAACTAATATTTTAAAAAATAATAAAACAGTTTGTAAAGTGTTATGGAACATAATGTGTATATGTGATTTGTTAGTTAGAAATAAGGGTAATTTCAACTAAATAAGTAATTTTTTAATTTTTTTCAATTTTTCTTCCATGAAGGGTGAGTTTTGTTGATAGTAAATAAAATGTAATGTATAAATTGTAATTTTTTTAAACATATTATGTAAATTATAAATACACTATAAACTCAGCGCGTATTTTGTTAATTTCCCCATTTTTTAACAACACAAACATCTATATTAGGTTTTATTAATATTCTTGTGCTTCTTATCGGTCTTAATAATAATTACTTTTATAAAGGTGAAGCGTTTTTAAACTTCAATCTACCATTAAAACAATTTTTTTTTTGGGAATTGAATTTACCGTTAGAACTTCAAACTACAATCATAAGCATCACAAAAATGAAATATTCTTTGATTGTGCAAACCTATCAAATGAAAAATAGTCCCATAACAACCAATTGAATAGAGGTTGAAAGATGTCATAATTTTTCCAAATAAATTTACAAATTAACTTGATTATCATAGTCCCAAGAAGTGTAAGTCAACTATAAGAAGAATAATAAAATCAAAGTCAAAGTAGTGATATAAAATCTAATGGGCAACTCAATTTATAAAAGTTCCCAATAAAACGTAATAATTTATAAACCAATTTATAAATAATCAGTTTATAAATGGTTGTCAAACACACTGGCTAGATAAATAAACACTTTTTGTCACATAATTTGATTCTTGAACTCATTAGTTTAGATAGAATGTTGAAACAGTTATTTCATCAAACCAAGCACCATAATTTGATTCTTGTAACATTAACTTATATCGTCTCATTTATGCAAACCAAAATATATATCTCATTAGTACTTTTCTCTAGCAATAAAATAAGGCAAGGAAACAATTTTCTTTTGTTCTATAAATATAAAGTGGCAAGATCAAAGTGTCAAACCGTAATTGTTACATCTTTTGAGGGAAAAGGTGAAAAAAAAAATTACTTATGTGAAATGTTGACCCGCTTCAAATTATTGGAAAATTTTTATTTATTTTCTTAGGAATCTGGCAAGAAACAGAAAAAGAGAGGTGGAGATTTACATTGCCTCCAGATAAAACTGTAAATTGGAAAAATGAAAGGTCGAAATAGTTTCAATATTTACCGGGCTAACGTCCGTGCATGGCTGAGCTGCCCCGGTAGCGGCACCCCAGCAACCGCCTTGCTGGTGGTGCCGCCGTCCGCAGCCCCATACGCGGACCTTTCTCTATTTCTCAGATCACTGTATATACCCAAAACATGGACGCAATCCCGTCTGTCGTGGCAATTGACCGTGATAAGAACAGCGAATATGCCGTCAAATGGGCCGTCGAGCATCTGGATCTGAAGGATAATCGAATCATCCTCGTTCATGTTATGACCAAACAAAATTTGAATTCCCGTAGGTATCTTGGTCTTTCTTTTCATTGTATGTGTAGTCGTTTTCCTTGTGTGATCAGAAATTTCTCCACTTGTAATTGATTTTAGTATGTGATTTGGCGGTTTGTGAATTGGACTTTTGCATTTCTACCTATTGCTCTAATACTATAGTCCTGATCTCCTACCATATCTAGCCGGAGGAATACATGGCAGGAGATTGTAGTACAGCAATAGCTATATTCTATTAACTTTTCGATGACTTTTCATTTTTTTTTTTTTTCAAATGGGTCTGGTGCAGAGGACGATGTACCTAGAGAAGGCCGGGCGCCAAATCAAGCTGAAATACAACATTTATTTCTTCCCTACCGCGGGATTTGTGCTAGAAAGGGGGTATTCATAACTTTTCACATTGACATTGCATTTTATTTTTTTCATTGTGTATTATATATGTGACCATGAAGTTGAATGTTGTTCATCCATTGAACCAGAGCAGTGTTATTTCCTTTACTAGAGTGAATACTAATAATACCTTGGCATCTTATGTTATATATTTTTCCTCTTTTTAGCAATATGTTATTACCAAAAACTTACTCTTTATGCATACCAAGCATGATTTAAATTTGTCAGTACCCGAATTCCATTCTTGTTAAATTCCCATCTCCTAATGAAGTTTTCAAATTGAATTATGTTTCTTGATTGAAACAGGGTTTAAGAATGAATGATTATAAACTTGGTTTAATGAGCATTTGTATTAAGACGCTCTAAATATGCTACGTGATGATGAATATAAGTATTTACTTTGAAACTTATCAATATTTCAATGTGGATGGATTACAAATGCTTAATTTGAGGATGCTCATGACTTTAGGTTCGTGCAAAGGAGGTGATGATCTATTCCCCAGATGTTGCAAGTGCACTTGCTCAGTATATTAGGGACAACTTTATTACTGACACAGTACTTGGTGCTTGTAATCGGAGTGCGATAGCAAGGTATTCTCCGGTGTTTGTTTCCTCTTTTTAGCTACTTAAACATCTGACACTTCAGAAGTATCATACACAAGTGATAATAATTACAGCCTCATCTAGTGTCATTTCTCAATTTATTGGTGTTACATGTAAGTGTTTAATTATTTAAGAAGTGATCAGTCTGCTAGACTTCTGGTCTAATGAGATATCTAGGGCCTACATGATTTCTTTTCTACTCATTTCTAATATTTTATTTTTATTTGAATCAGGGCATTTAGAAATATAGATATTCCCAGTTGTTTAGGAAATTCTGCACCTGATAACTGTTCTGTATATGCAATATCAAAGGGAAAAGTGCTGAAAATTAAATCTGCCAGTCAATCCTTCGAGCCCAACAGTGGAAGGCAATCATATCTCACTGGGTGCTCAAGCAATACCCCAGCTTCTCAGGATTTTCACTGATAAGTCAATTCCGCGTTCTCATTCTTGTGAAGCAATTAAAGGATAGATTACCTGGTTTATTACGATATTTCTTCTTAACTACTTCCACATAAATGCTACATGTTCACAATTTCACATTTCGTTTGTGATTTCTAACTTTCAGGCAAGGAAACTGGAGAAATGCGGGGTTTTATATGCCATCTTTTGTGGGAGGAATCCATATAAGATAAACAGACACTCAAACTCCTCAAGGCAGATCTGGAGACCAAGAATTCTTTGTGTTTAAAGCTTACTAATACAGAGAATCTTCAAGCAACCCCAAAGGAGGGTCAGTTTGGCAACAGTACTTCACCTCAAAGTCTAACAGACAGTAATAGTGAATTTCTAACACCAAGGGAAGGCTACTATATTGGTAAAAGTCCTTTGCCTCCGCATTCAGCAAATAGTAGCTCTGCATCTATGCAGAGTTCAGTGACTGGTAACAGTGAGTTCATGCACACAAATCCAGTCAATGGGCAGCCGGGCAACAAGATTTCTTCACTGCAAAAGCTAGTTGACTATCTCAATCTTAGGGTTCAAACTAAAGAGACTTTCTCCAATTCAACATGTGCATCAAGTTTTCATTCGGACCTGCAAAGTTTCCAGTCGTCTGATATCTCCTTTGAACTTCTAGACCATCCCCACGGCCTTGATGCTTCTAGGAGCTTCATCTCCTCCCTAGCAGCTGTAAGTGCGTAACATCAATGGTTTGATACTGACAAGTAATGCTGGACATTCTCATTGTAGATCTAGCTATTCTATGATTTTTGGCTTTTTGCTACTCCTTAAATGGCATCTCTTTTTGGTAGATCATGCTGAATCCAATAACAATTCTCCTGAAATAAGTTTTTTATAGAGAAAAAAATAAGGTATCCATTCATTTTATCAGAAATTACATCTGATGTTGAGGCCGTAATGGAAAGTTAAGAATCACATATTATTAGTGCTTTGAGCCTTTGATTGATTTCAACATGTCTAAAATCTACTCTAGAATTAAGTAGACTGCTTCCGTCAGAAGATATCAAGTATATAGTTTCATATGGCCAAATTAAATGTATTACATATTTTTGACAAGCTTAAGTTGTATGTAGAAATTCCATTTTCATATTTTTAGCCCTCGTAAATGTTCAGCTGTATTATGAAAGGTTTAACAACTTGCATATATAGGAAGAACTGGAGGATGAATTGGTTAGACTGAAATTGGAACTCAAGCAAATCAAGGAAAGGTATAACGCAGCTTGTAAAGAAACTATAACTGTTGGAGAGAAGGTAATGCTACAACTGCAGCCTTGCTGCATTAGTATATATGCATAAACTAACTAATGAATATGGTTCGCGTGTATGAATTGCTTAATGGTTCTTTCAGGCGAGGGACTTGGATAAATGGATGTCGGGTGAGGCACGCAAGTTAGAAGAAGCCAAATACGCACAAAAGACCAAACTGGATATGGTAGAGAGGGAAAAGCAGAAATGTAAGGCTGCAGTTGAAATAGCACAAAAGGCACAATGCATAGCAGAATTGGAGTCTAAGAAGGGCAAACGTGCAGAGATGAAGTTCAAATATGAAGCTGAAGAGAAAAAGAAAGCGATGGAGACACTAGTACGTAATGAAAATTGTTATAGAAAATACTCAGTTGAAGAAATTAAAGTTGCAACTAAACACTTCTCAGAATCAGAAAAGATAGGTGAAGGTGGATATGGGCCTGTATATAAAGCTACTCTTGATCATACAGCTGTTGCAATTAAGGTTTTGAGGTCAGATATCTCAGAAGGTCAAAAACAATTCCACCGGGAGGTACTGCTAATCCATTTTTCTTTTTCCAAGTTACATATATAACTGACTTCCTCTTTAACATGTGGAATTCGGATTTAGCTGCACGGACCTCTCTATTACCGAAACAAGATTGTCCTGATCATCTTATTGAAGAGCTTTAATTTGTTCATGTCAGATTATCTGCTAACTTTATTATTTCCAAAACTTCGTGCTTACAGCTTTTTAAACGCAAGAATTTTCAGAAAAGTTCAAGAAGGTATACAGCATCATTCAAAAAGCCAAAATAGTGAAATGTTAGCCGGTTAATCTGGATTATCACGTTTATTCCTGAAGGATCAATTCAAAAGTCATGTTCCAAATAAAGCATGTGATATTAAGAGTGAATTATCTTAAAGTATCTATCTCTCATTGCAGATAGAGGTGTTGAGCCGCCTGAGACATCCAAATATGGTTATCCTCTTAGGCGCCTGCCCCGAGTATAGTTGCCTAGTTTATGAGCACATGGAAAATGGCAGCTTAGAAGACAGGCTTTACTGCAAGAATGGCACTCCAACCATACCATGGGCCACGCGATTTAGAATATCTGCTGAGATTGCCACTGCCCTTCTTTTCCTTCATCAAGCAAGGCCGGAGCCCTTTGTGCACCGTGATCTCAAACCTGCCAATATTCTCTTAGACAAAAACTATGTCAGCAAAATCAGCGATGTGGGTCTATGTAGGCTGGTTCCGTCTTCTTTGGATGGTAGTGATACTCAGTGTAGATTGACTGCAGCAGCAGGCACATTCTGTTACATTGATCCGGAGTATCAACAAACTGGGATGTTAGGAACAAAATCCGACATTTACTCATTTGGTGTAATGCTGTTGCAGATCATCACTGCAAAGACTGCAATGGGTTTGACATATCGTGTTGAGAATGCAATCGAGAAAGGCCAATTTGCAGAAATACTTGATCCAAAGGTGAAAGACTGGCCGGTTGAAGAGGCTCTATCATTTGCCAAATTAGCTCTACAATGTTGTGAACTGAGGAGGAAAGATCGGCCTGATCTTGATTCAGTCATAATGCCTGAATTGGTACGGCTGAGAGGCATAAGGTCAGAAAGTAAGGGCAAATATGGATTTGATCAGGGGATTATGCATCATCAAAGTTTTCAAAAAAGCTTATCTTTAAGTCGGGTCAGTAATCAGAAAACTTAGTTTGGATTAACATGATGATAAAGATTCAGCACACTTCATCGAAATATGATCTTCTTTGTTGATGCGGGACACTAGAAGCAGCAATTCTGAGAATAATTAAAGAAAATATGGGTCTGGAAGCGGTAGTAGCTCAGTTACAACCGGAAAAATTTCTAATACTCAAGGAGTATTAAATACTTGATACTCCTGCCCAATAGAAAACCGACATATGGATTCAGGGGCTCTAACTAAACAACAGAATGGGCTCCTAAATTTACATGTAGATTCTTGATTTAGCCACAGAGGATGGAGTAAGTACTTCTGGAATACTATGTGGATTCTTCATTTAGCCACATAGGATGGAGTAAGTACTCCTGGAGTATTAGAAATTTTTCCATCACAACCAGAAATAATGGATTAGTTCTTTATGTACATGCACTAATTAATTGTGACTTTTCTATTATCATCTCAATATAGACTTGAGTAAAGATGTAATTCCATATTGACAAAAAGACGAAAATATTAACTACATATATAAAGGGATTCAGTTACTCTTATGTAATCTTCTAAATCTAACAAAATACCCTAATACTTGGACGTTGGAATATAAGATAAAAAAATCAACACAAATATTTAGTAAAACCTCAATATATAATATTGGGACCAAGAAAATTTATTATCTCTAGAGAAGTTATTAATTTGTAAAGTATTTCATAATAATTTTATAAGTTTATGTTATGCTATTATTACTATAATACATGTCGGGAGTTTTATTTATCTATTTTCTTCTTTTTTTTTTTGTAAATAAAATGTGTTGTAATTTAAATTTAAATTTGTAAGAAAAGGCTTACACATAAAATGGAGGCATTTCAAGCAATTGTAAACTTAAATAATTACCTTACACAGAAAGTTAGTATTTATGAATGAGTTTCGTTTGAATTAAAAGAAAAAGAAATAGAACTGAATATTTTGTCTATTACATTATATATTATCATACAACGTGCAACACACGTTTAAATTACTCGTCTATAAAATATCTAAAGTGTTATTCCATTGAATCAACTTGCTGGTACACCGTCTGTAGTATGTATACAATGGTAGAAAACCAACAACTAAACAAGGAGACTACTAATCAAGTAATTATTATACAATTGTGGTTCGACTAACTAAACAATTAGGCTACTAATCTAGTAACTATCGGCTAGCTAATAACTAAGCAATTAAGATAACTAATCCAGTAACAGGCTAACATGAGTCCGGCATAATTTTTCGAGGCCCAAAAATTTTAAGAGAGGTTTTTTGAAGCTAACTACAAGTATTTGAATAATATGTTGAAAGTTTATTTAGACTAGTGATGATATTTTTCGCTTTCCTTATGGAATGCTAAGGGTTCAAATCTTTCATTTTTTTGATGGAAATATATATATATATTTTAATTTTGCGATGTAATTTTTCTGGTAACGTAAGAGGTTCCTCAACACAATATTAAATTCGTACATAATAACTTTTTTTTTTTTCAATTTCTCTCTTTTTCTCCAAATAATTACCTTATAAGTCAATGAATATTGAACACATGTCCTAATTCTTTTCTCCTCTCTAATTAACGCATGATTTGATTTTATTGGAGATGATTTTAGTGACTTTTGTTTTACAATTACACTTTTATTATTTTTAAAAAATTAAAAATATTAGGCTAATTGGCACCATCTACTCCAATCTTTTGTATTTCTGCATTTTCCGTCCCTGACCTTTAGAAACATATACTTTTATTATCAATTCTCACATTTTTTGCGCTATCTACCCTTTTTTAACTAAAAATAACTATAATACATTCTAATTGCCACCTTAAAATTTTAGTAGATTAAAAATAAATAAAAACACAATAATAACGCTATCCTTTTTAAAAGTCAAATCAAATAAAAAAAAAGCAAATAAAATCAATATTAATAAAAAATTTTCACACTCATATAAGTGCTCTTATGGCACCGATATATCCCATGTGGTTGTATGCATACACGCCATGTAGTTGCTATGTATATTCACATGATGTGTATACATGTAATTATATAATATTTATATACGAATCCACATGGGTGTGAGATATTGTTCTTGATATTAATAAGCTTGTTTATTTACTTTTATTTACTTATTAGTTATTGTCTTTTATGTTAAATAACGTTGGAGGGTATTATAGTCTATTTTAGTCTAAAAGATAGATAGCGTAAAAAAGATGAGTATTGTATTTTATGTTAATTAAAGTCGGAAGGCATTACAGTCTATTTTAGTCTAAAAGATAGATAATGTAAAAAAATGAAAATTGAGGATAAAAATACCAATTTCTAAAGGTTAGAAACGACTAACATAGAAATATGAAACGGTAGGAGTAGATAGTACTAATTAGCTTTTGAAAAAAAATCGAAGAAACAAAAATCTACAACGCGATCACACGTGCATTTAAAAAGTCATTATTTTTGGACAATGTGACAAATAATTTACCATAATTCACTCGACATTAGAGATGCTCTAAGAAGTTGCAAACGACGAATCTATTGCAGTTTTCTCTTCTCTCTCACTATAATTATCCTATTTGTCTAAAATTCATTTTTGAGTAATGCGTACATGTGTGTGTACAAATACATTTAGAGATGAAGAGTAAAATTCTAATGTTATTTATATATTTTCTTTTTCTTTTAGTATATAACATTGGAGTTTATTGTAATTTTCCCTCTTTTTTATAAAGCATCTAGACATTCATCTGTATAAATATATTATTCATTTTTATTTTATATTATCATGCTATATGCTATGCTATAGAATTAGAAGAAAATAGGTCATTGTATATTTTTTTTCCTTTATTTAGAGTTTTCTCGACATAATGTATACATAGAAGTCTTTGACAGTTACAAAATGCATTAATTAATGCAATTTTTTTATAGAGTCAATACGGGCTCCGTTATAGAGCCCACACATCTATCACTTTTTTTGTACTTGTACAAAAGATTGGGACTTATTATTTTTCCCTCAAATCAAGTGTTGCTGTATAAACACGCAAGCTTTATAAATAGAACTTGAGTTGACTCTATAGAAAATTGGCTAGTTAATGGATAATGAAAGTAAAAATATACTAATGCATGCTAGTTAATGGATGATGAAAATAGACAATGTGATAAGAATAAGTTGTTGAATCAATTATATAACTTAATAAAGGTCAGGACATTGGATACAATAAACTGTGATGTACACAGTAGGCTTGGACTCTACTCCTGGGGAAAAAATGTAATTACAAGATAACTGTGTCTAGAACTGTTTCTAATTTGAGAAGTTACTTTTTGTTTTTGCACAAAATAACTTTATTTGTTAATATATATAGTAATAACTATTAGTTTTATTGAATAAGGGTGTACTAAAAAAAAAATTTGTGGAATTTAGTTTTCGAATAATTGTTTTTTTAATTCTTGTGGAAAATTAAAGTGTGCTCTTCCGATCTATTTGAAATTGGGTGAATATCATACTATCAATTTCTATAAATGTCGATAGTAAGGAATGCTTTTTCCCAACTCACCCAAAAAGTGATTGATGATTCTCTGTCCCAAAAATGATCTTTGGCCATCGGCACAAGTGACAAGAATTCATTAGGAAAACTTATATATATTGAGCATATGTATGTAGAAGGCCACACATTTGTTTCAATAATCTCCCACCATGTGTCTGTACAGCGAGATAATCCCGCTATACATATAACAGGAGATAGAAACTATTGTCTATCCATCCTCAAAACCATCTTCAGTCTTTGCATACCTTCTTCTTCCTGCCCAAGCTTAAGGTATAATAGTGCAAAAGTTAGAGTGTTTTCTTCAAAATATGAAAGGTTAAGAACCTAGTTGTACTTTTTCGAAAGTAGATGACCTCAAATGCAAGTTCCCCCCCCCCACCAAAAATAAAAAAAAAAAAATATTTAACCCTATAAATTGCAGTTTCCCTACCTTGAAACGGCGAAATTGTTTCTTTCGCAAGAATCCTCCTTTTCCTCCTTTGGTCTCCCGAATTCGTAACCCTCGAATCAATGGCGTACCAACCTCGATCTCCAGATAGCAACGAAGACGATTCAAGTCACCGGCTTTACAATCCATATGAAGATTTACAACTCCCGATGCAGGCGGTATACAAGCTCCCCACCGCCCCTGAGTTTCTGTTCCCGAGAGGAATCAAATAGGCAGCGCCGCTCCTTTGCCGATAATCTCACCTACTACACCGGCATGGGTTATTTAAGCGGCTCCTTGGCTGGCGGTGCCAAGGGATTCGTGTCGAGCGTCAAGTCTATCGAGCCTTCCGATACAATGAAGCTGAAAATCAACCGGATCCTCAACTGTTCGGGTCACGTTGGGCGACAGATTGGGAACCGGTGTGGTGTGATAGGCCTTTTGTATGGGGGACTCGAGAGTTTGATGCTGAATTATAGGGAGACTGATGATGCTATCAATAGCATTGTGGCTGGACTCGGCACGGGGGTGCTTTACAAAGCGGCGGCCGGGCCGAGGTCGGCAGCTGTTGCTGGGGCACTCGGCGGCGCCCTGGTGTGGATCACGATGGCTGGAAAGCAGGCCTTGAAACGATACGTGCCTATTTGATTAATTCAAGCTTGATTAATTACACTCTGATTTTGTTTTTTCTCTGGCGGTTTTGATGGTTTCTGAATCAGTTCATTAACTCTATTCTTAATTAATTAATTAACGCTGGAAGGTGCAATTTTGGGGATATATAGAGGAATCATCGTGGTTATTGACGATTGAGATTTTGCATGATGACAAGTTCTTGTTTCTAATGGTATATACTTATCTCTTTCACGATTATTTCGTTTCGTCAAGTGTAATTCAAACTAGTAGTTTGTAGAATGGCTGTGAATAAATTTCGAAACGATCATCCCATAATTTTTTTTCTGTTATGCATGTGTTCTTCTTGCCATTGGAGAGCTTAAACTCATGCTAAACAAAATGACTTCAACCTTTGTTTAGAGCTCCGTTTATAAGCTCAAGGATTGTGCTTCATGCATGACTGCGCATTGCATGTTTATGCTCAAAACAATATAATTCTCTATAGTAAACAAGTTATAATGTGAAATATTAAACAATCTAGCGTTATATTCTGGCATTGTAAGAAGTAATAAGATACTGCCATACCTGTGCTTAGAAACTTGCAGTTATGCTTAGTCTCTTCTGATCACGTTGGCACGTTATTACATATTTACATCAATGAGAAGATCTACGTTCTAAATGCACAAAAATTCAACAGTCTCCGCGGCTCCATGTTAAGGACATTTAAGTAAATACAGTATGTTTACAGATTTTGTACAAATAACAATTCTCATCTTGAACCTTTGAGTTCATTTGGATTTTCATTCCCAACCTTTATACTTGGACGAGTAGAAGTGTAGAACACTTATATTTTTCAAGAATAAATGCTGTATTTTGGGGAAAAAAATTCACTAGTTTAATTTCTAGTCAATATTAATTTTCATATTTGCATTCGGACAATTCGGTCATTTAACATTTATTTAAAATAGATTAATTGGAAAATATATTCACACTACAATTTTTTATAATTACATCACATGTTTATTAGTTTGAAAGTCCTCGGTCTTTAAAACTTATAAAATTGGAGTCTCAAGAAATTTTATTGCATTTTTCTAAACATTTTTTTTATTTTTATATCTCATTTCTTAATGATAGTTATACTATACAAAAAATTTCATTTGTATGTCTTAAAATTATAAGAAAATATGTAATTTTATTTATATGTACTTTACTTATTTAAAAGATTTAAGTGGTTTTCACACTGAAATTTTTAAATGGAAACCATTGTTAGATGCATGTGTGATATTCATTGGAAGATTAAGAAAAAATACAATGTAGAAAAAGTTAATGACTTAATCTAGAAACTCAAAAAGATAAAGGACACTGAATAAAATTAGTATATGGTGTACTAACATTTTTTTTTTAAGAAGAGATGTCTTGAAAAATACAAATGTTTTTTAGATAATTTTTAAAAATAATGTATGTTAAGCTTTTTTTAAGAAAAATCAAGTGTTTTAAGTGTTTTTACATTATGATATTATAATATTACAATACAACAACAATTCAAATACAACTTCTCAAAACACCGAATCACATAAAAATAACTCGCCAAAACACTGAGTCACAACAAAAACAATTCACAAAAATACTGAGTCAAATCAAAGACAACTCCAAAAGACCGAGTCACAACAAAAATAACTCGCCAGAACACCAAGTCACAACAAAAACAACTCATCAAAATACCGTGTTATAACAACATAACAACTCGGCGGAATAACCGAGTCACAACAACACAACCACCACAATTTGCCAAAAGCTGCAACCACCTTCGACCTCTCACAGTGACCACTGGAAAAATCCAATTTAAAATTAGATCGACCAACCCTGTAAAGATATGTTTGAGTTCTTGGAAAATCAAAATTGATAACTACGTTTACTGCTTGAATATATATCCCTTGCACGAAGCATCTTAGCATGAATAAGCAAAAATAGCTGAGCTTTGTGATTTTCTTAGCAAGAAGTTCAATTCGATTTATAGAATTGCAAAAAATAATAAATTGGTTTATTTAGAGCTTAGAGTATAGGGTGTTGAGGCAGCGGTGACGACGTTCAAAGAGCAGCGGCGGCGGGGAGGTTGAACATAGAAAGGAATGATCGGGGGGAGGGAGAGAGCGCATTTGAATGGCGATGCAGAATGGTTAGCAAGACAGTGGTACCGGTGGTGGCGATGGAAGAACACGATCGGTGACAATGGTTTGCAAGATGGGAATTTCGTAGAGAGACAATTTTTTTTTTCTGGGGTGGATGGGTGCAGTGGGGTACCTAATTTTTCAAAAAGGGATATAGGTTCCTGATTTTTACAATGAGGCCTCAAAACTATTTGAATTACCTAATTAAACTTATTAAGAAAATAGAAATTCATTCCGTGAAAGAGAGAATTACAACAACAGACTCGTTCCCATGGACAATAAGAACAAAGTGGATCTACAAAAAGGCAAAAACAAGGCCAGATCCACAACGCCCAGGAATGGCTTTTACTCTGATGAGCAGCAAAGAGCTACTCAGCCAGTGAAGCCTAAAAAAATGGCACGACACCATACAATCCAAATTAAACAAACAACAAAAACCAAGTCAGTCTGATACGTCCTCCTCCAGTTCAAGGGATGCATTCAATGTCCTCCTCTTGTTCAGTCTCGAAACAAAGTCTTCTGATACGCTCAAATGTGAAGGCAATAAAAAATGCAGGGTTTACATTATAGATCTTCTCCATACTGATTCTCCTCGTAAAACATGTGGTGTCCATATAACTTCTCATAAGAACAATCATGTCTTTGTTTTGAAACTTAAGCAATGATATTGCAACCAATTTCCCAAATTAGATGAATTTTTAAACTAAGCCTTCGATTAAATTACTTAATATCTTGTTTATCCAATAATAATGTAATAAATAATAACATAACGCAAATACAGTGACTAATTCGTTCGTATCTTAAAGGGGTCTCTTATCGGTATTTGGTCCAGATTTGAGGCACCCCTACGCTCTGCATCTTGTTATTATTGTGTACTAAAAAAAACTATTCAAGTACATGATACCATAATAGTATTAAAATTGTGCAATGAGACACCTAGTTAAAGGGAAAATTAGAGAGATAGACACAATTTTTGATGGGTCACTTAATTTTACACCAAGTTTAAAACTTATTGCAATTATTTCATTTTCTCATGTAAATATACCCTTATCTTTTCTTTTATTTTAATACTTTATTTAATAATTAAATAAATGTCTTATATTTATTTATAATATTTCTTCTATTTAATAATTATTTATAGATTATATTTATAAATATAATTTTACCTCCCATCTAAACCCTAGAGTCGCCACCTCTTTTTCTTCACCGCCACAGTCACCCATCCATCCATTCGCCACCACCACCGCCTATCCGCCACCACCATCATCCATTCGCATATGCGCCACAATGACCCGTCAGCCATCCGTCCGTCTACTAATACAATTCGCTGAAGCATCACCACCCAACTGCCACATCTCCGCCGCTATTCTATCTCCTCCTCGCCATATCTAGCCACAACCTGCCATCACCTTTTGCAAATCACGCTTCCATTAATACAGGCACTGGGAAATGCAAATTTCACAAAATTTGGGCTTTGCATTTTTTCTATTTTTTTTTGTTTTTTTTCTAAATCCTTTATTTATATATTTACTTATTTTTGTTGGAAAAATATGCATTTTGGATATAACTTTGAGTGCTATTCGATTTTTAATTTTAAGATATGAATTTGGATTTGTGTTTTCCTTGTCAAGAACTTTGAAAACATATGTTTATTTGCCCAAAATGGTAGTTGAGTGAGTGAGAAATTGATTATCAAAGTTTGTCATAAGAAATCAGTTTAAGTGTTGGGGGAACTTTGTCCCACATTGGATAAATAATATTCCAATGAGTTGTTTAAATATGTTTACATTTTTGTAATGTGTAAAGTGTGTAGCTGAGATACAGATTAGAAATACACTCTGGACCATTGAACATGTGTGTGAGCGTGGCTTGCGTACACGAATGCTAGACTAGAAGTGGGCGCCTAATCTGACCGAGTTTTGTTGAAATAAGCTATGGAATTTTTAACTCTTAAACTATGTAGTAGAATGTGAAGAGTTGTAATGGGTGACTATTGGTATTATTGCCATTCAACTCCAATGAATTCACATTGCATGCCTTCTAATGCCTGTATAAAAGACCAAGTTTGGCCTTTCTTGACACAAGGAAAAACACCAAACGAATTCCCTACATTCCTTCCTTAAACCTCCTTTTCATGATAGTGTTCGGACATTGTTTCGGTTCGCCTATATAGAAACTTCGCAACACTGTTGTAGCATTGTTTCTCCAGGTTCGACTGTTGTATCCTGCGAAACAGACGTCCAGCGTATTGGAGACGAATCTGTTTTAAGGAAACTATGTTGAACACAGGCCTCGGTTATTCGTTTCTTTCTTTATTCATTTCTGTTTTTGCTGTTTCGTACTCGTGTTGCAGCTTCTGTTTCTATTGTTGAAGATTCTATTTCTACTATTTTTATCTATATTACAAATTCTGTTTCCCTTTTGTTTCCTACCAGTAGTGTATATTCTACCAACAATCTTAAAACAGATTACCTATTTCTATTTACTGTTTTTATCACATAAACTGACTTGGACAGTTTTGTAATAGTTAGTATGGCTTCGGATTCATCTAATGAAGATGTGGTTGATACAAACCAAACTGTGACTTATGGTTTGTATTAAAAGAATTCTTATTCTTGTTGGTACAACTACAGGAAAAAACCCCTATGTCTTGATTGTACGAAGTTGCATATGCATTACATGGTTATAGAGCTGATATATCATATTTGATGTATGATTGTAACTATGGTTCAAGTTGGAAGTTGTAGATAATTTTGTAGGAAATGAAGATTGAAATGGAATTGAGAAGTTCCTACGATCTATACAAGAAACAATTCTTCATAAGATTACAAAATGATTACAAAGTGACTAGGATCTGGTCTTGAGAAAGGTAAACACAGATATGGTTTTAATTGAAGGTATTCATTTCTATTCTTTGTTCTGATTCGTTCATACCCTCATCATATATAGGGTAATGGGGTTGGGAAATGTATGTTTACATTTGTCCGGTAACATAGATAGTTTTGAGGTTGTATATGTTCATCCACGTTAATCTGTCCCTTAATTCAAAATTTAACTGCAGATCGTATACATCAAATTTCCAATCAATTTTAATTGGGAAATGTCCCTTTATGAGTTCCGATCTCATATGAACTTGGAATCAAGAAATTTGGAGACTCATAGAATAAGTTATGATGCTTTTTGTGAACCTTGCCAGGCTGTACCTGAGAATACATGAACTCCTTGTTTGATGAGTTATTTTGTGGGTCAAAATTTCTTATTTGGATCTGAAATTTTATATGTTTTATAAACACAAGTCTCCTAAGTACTATAAAATTTTAGACTATTTGGTTGTTGTTTGAAAGGTCATATGTGGATTGTGACTCACTGTGACATTTGTGATAGCTTCCTGAAATTTTGATATAATGGCACCTAAAAACTTAAATTCTTTACATTTCTAAAAGAAAGTTTAGAATGTTCAGATACCTTGTCTTGAGATGATAGTCTCATAGTATTTAAGGTTTTGACTTTATTATACACTTCATGGTTCGCGCCATGTTTTGTGATTGCTAGAATTGTGGCGAGACTTAAAGTATAGAATGAGTTGAATTGAAAGTGCTACAATGTTTTGGGACTTGAGAAGCTCGATATTATGACTTCAAAGCTTGGGATTATTCCCAATTAGAAAAAAATTATATGTGACATAGGTAAAAACGTGTTACACAAGAGATAAAATTATAGAGATATTTGTTCTCTATAAAAGAATTGAGAATATACTCAACAAGAATGAATAGTGTAGTGTGGTTAGTTCGAATCACTTATGTCAAGAGGTTATACAACACCTTTATGAAAGATGTGCGTTGTGGAGCGAAAGAATTGCACAATAAATTATTAGTGCAATATAATGCCTAGTTGGGGTACCTCTAATATGTGGATGGAATCTATTACATTTTGTAATATATGTTGTCGGAAATATTTAGAGGAAACATATTATCACTACAAAAAATATCACATTTAACGACACTTAGATTGTAAAATGGTCATTTTGGTCGTTAAAAGCAGGTTGAGAAAAGTTTCTAGGTAAAAATGCTCGTCATTAAAAGTAAGATCTCCTGTAGTGTATGGTTATAGGGTAACCTAAAGAGGATAACAAAATGGAGGCAGACAAGCGACAACTCTGAAATGAGCTTTCTAGCTATGGTCTCTGATGTGAACTTGTTAGTTCAAATTCCAAGAAATAATGGATTGACATTGGTGCTACTAGGCATGTTTGTTTCGACAAAGAACTACTTTGTTCTTTTGAAATTGTTGAAAATGGTGATCCAAATAATTCTTCCAACGTGGGGGCAGTCACACCTCCATTTTTAGTGTCGGTTTTATTTTAAGTATTTTCAATAGATTCAAAGATGGAAGCTTTGGTAGTCTCTTAATAGAACAAAAGACTACGAGGGTCGTGACGTGTCAATCAAATAAGTCTCATAAGTTTTTATATAAAATCGTGATGTAATTAGATTTCTTCAATTTGTCTAGGACTATATTATTCATGAAATATCTTTTGCATTTCAAAAACCTTGTTTACACGCCTAGGAACATTTTGAAGTCTATGTCACAAGAATTGCTTCTTATGTTTATTAATTGGATTGCATGAATGGTTTTTGTTGTTGAAAATATGTGCAAAAATAAGCTTGCCAAGAGTGAATGCCAAAGTAAACATACACAAGCAACGCAATCTATTACATAAAAACTGTGTTATTGATTTACTAGTCGAACAAAAGATTGAGAGTCTCTACATGGAAAATGAGAACCCTAATCTAAGAAAAAGTTTTTCTTATACTATTACATTACATATTATGTCTTTACTTTATTTTTATATATCCATTTATTTATTCTACCATATCTACTTTCTTACTAGGCTAGTATTACATTAGGATTAGACCAAGAACATAGGCTTGTCTTTCCAAATTTTGTCATAGTGAAGATGGGCAAGAGTGTATGCGCAAAAGACATTGTATTCATATGTTGTTCCCAAGTACGGGAGGAACGACGAGGCTTCTTCTTAATATGCCCAAATATCTGTCTCAACCACACGCATTATCTTACTTTGGTCATGCGACATCCTCCATTTCTCTGCTTTATGCTCATAGACCTTTCACTGGATCATCTAAAAAAGAGTGAAAAGATACTAAATGAGTACAAAGTATCTCGTGAGTAATACAATATTTTGGTTTGCCACAAGGTTATAAGAATTCTTTCATGTCACAAATTCAAGAAATATTAGAATGCACAACCCTTTTGAATGCATCATAGGGCCTCCGATCTAGAAATTCCTACTACCTGTGGTGCGCATTGTTGCCTTTCAAATACCAAGATAGTAATGGCAACACAAATGGATTCACAATAAATTTATGGTTGGCCTTTACTGGAATTCCAAGCAATCATCAATCCATAGCAATTTCTATATTGCTCGTCCCTATCTTGGAGTCACTAGATAGGTCATAGCATGGAAAAAATCAAAGCAAACTAATAAAAAACGGGTAGAGGAACACTAATAGTTCTTATGCAAGAAAAGCATTTCAATAATATTCAAAACACATGCTTTTATTTGAAACTTACTTGAAACTTATGCATGCCAAAGGAAACCAAAATAATGAGTTATTCACCTTTGCTCTTGCGTCTTTATAAATTATTGTATATGTGTGAGTAGAGATATACATCTAAATCCTTGTTATCTTCAAGCAAAGTAAGCTTTAGAGTGAGGGTTCTATATGTATATAGAGAAGGCTTTGTTTGAGAGGTCAAAAGAGTGTTTTTGAAAGTCTTTTGACGGTGTTCTAAGAGTGATAAAATTTATGGACGAATTTGCTTAACTATTTCCTAAAAATTCTTGGATTCTGCATATGATAAAAAGGTCCAAATATCTCTAGATAATTTATAATCAACCAATGAAAATAGATCCACTTGGGAGCACAAGAATTCATCTCCTCAAATCAAGTTGCCACGTGTGATTGGATTTATTTCATGTGAGGAATTTTCAATGTGTCTAAGTGTCCTTAGATTTTTTTTCATGCTTATTGCCCAATTAACCCCTCAACTTAAGTTATTCCATGATTAAGTCCTTGTACTTTCAACTATACTAATATGAGCATCGAGTTTTCTGTTTAAATATCCTTTAGCCCCAAACTCGTTACCTGATTTCACTTTGTCATTCCTATGGCCACCCTACTAACTGATAAAATAGTCAATATTAAACTTAATTTATCCTTTCATTTTTCGTCAAGGTAAACATATTTACAAAATCTTAGAAAATGTTGTAACTTATTATTTAATTGCCAAGTTTCTTTATCGATTGCTACTAGTTGGATAATATTCAAAAAGTGAGCGAATTATTATCCCAAAAATACCACCATGAAATTTTTGAATTTTTCCTCGGAGTGTTACAGGGGCATTTAACCAAAAGTGGTTATATGTACACTAAAGAAATACTAAACCATTTGATTTAATTTACGCAGTTGTGTGTGATTTCGAAATTATACAAACAAAATGTGGTAACAAGTATTTCATCACCTTGAAGTTAAAAATCAACTTAATAAGTTGGAGCACAAGTGATCTCGGCTATGTCTCAAGCGCTAAACTTTGACTGTGACTTAAGTTGTTTCAACTGTAACTATTTCGGTTAATCATGGGAAAACCGAAAAAGTTCAATGATTCAAACTTTAAGAGATGTCAACATAAAATGTTTTTTTATTTGACCACCTTGAATCTAGCACAATTATTGACTGAAGATTCTCCTAAACTTGAAGAAGGTCAAGGAGATATTCAAGCTGTCAGTGCGGTTGATGGAAACATTCTGATTTCTTTGTTGGAATTATATTATGAATGGCGTGGCTGATTCTGTATACAATGTGTATAGTACAAAGAAAACACAAAGAAATTGTGGGAGTCTTTTGAATAGAAATATAAGATGAAGGACTATAAACTGATGAAGAGCTTCAGGTTATCTTGCATGCCTTCCAAGTGGTAGCTATTATTAAAAAGCTACCTCCAGCTTGGGAAGATTTTAAGAATTAACTGAAGCATTGCAGACCTTATTATTATACTTCAAATTGTAGAAGAAAATGAGGTCAAGGAAATATGGATTTGCTCATGTTGAATCAACATATTGCCAATGTTGTGGAGCATGGCCAAGGTTATTTAGAACAATGAGAACTGCTCTAAATTGAGGCCTAAATGTGGAATTTTTAAAACGAAATTCAAAAGAACATGCTACTATTGTCACAAGCCTTGTTACGAAGTTGTTGAATGGAATGATTTCCTTTCTAAACAATGATTTAGAAAAGGAAATCTATGTGAAACAACCTAAGGGGTTTAAAGAAACAAAACATGGGAACACAAGATATGTGAACTGATAAAGTCGTTGTATGACTTGAAATGAGTACCAAAACAATAACATGTAAAGTTTATTAATATTTTGGTGGAGTGTGTCTATATGAAAGATACAGTAAATGAATGTGTCATTTTGTGTCTTTATGTAGACGATATGCTCATTGTTGGTAGCAATCACAAAAAGATTAAGTCCACTAAAGATATGTTAAAATCATGGTTTGACATGAAAGATATAGGGTTGGCGGATGTGATTCTTGAGGTTAAAATTTCAAGAACATTTGATGGACTTGTATTGAGTTAGTCACACTATGTGGACAAAGTTCTTGGAAAATTTAACAAGGATGATTCAGGAACTACTAGAACCCCGATAGATACAAGTCAGCATCTATCAAAAATAAAAGTTAGGCCATCTCACAAGTTGAATATTCCAGGATCATTGGAAGTCTTATGTACTTGATGAGCTGTACAAGATCAGATATAGCCTATGTGATTAGTAGGCTAAGTAGGTATACGAGTAATCCTGAAACTGACTATTGGAAATGAATTGTAAGAGTACTATGGTACTTGAGATAAATTTGTGATTACAGGTTGCACTATATCATATATCTAGCTTTTGTCGAAGGATACAATGATACTAACTGGATATCTGATATAAAAAATACAAAAATCTACTAGTGGATTTGTGTTTACTTTAGGAAGTACAACTATATCATGGAAGTTTTCTAAATAAACAGTTATAGCCAGGTCCACTATGGAGTCTGAGTTTCTTACTTTAGACAAGTGTGGGAAAGAAGCTGAATGGCTATGACTTTTTATAGAGGATATTCTAGAATGGCCAAAATACGTACCTGCTATGTGTATACAATGTGATAGTCAATCTGCAATTGATAGGGCACATAGTAATATGTATAATGGTAAATCCAGACACATACGTCGAATACATAATACCATTAGGCAACTAATCTCGACTGGGGTTATCTCTGTTGACTATGTGAAGTCAACAGATAATCTAGCAAATCTGCTAACGAAAGGCTTAAATCAAGAGTTAGTTGACAAATCCTCAAAAGGAATGAGATTAAAAACCCTTAAGATATAAGTCGGTACAAAAGAAATCCGGCCTAATTGACTAGAGATCCTAAGATCTAGGTTTAAAGGAACAACCTAATTGTACAAACTTGGTTAGGTTACTATATGGGGTTCGAGACTTCCTTATATAATAGTGATACATGAGAATGAGATTAAGCGGAAATGTTTTTAATGATTCTTATAAGTTGGAAAGAACATGTGCTAAGTGTATCAATGTTTACACAAATGGTAGAACAATTCAAGGACATCGAGTTTACTGATCAGCTAGTAAAGTAAATATACTTTGGCAATGGAAGGTTCAAAGGGCTACACCTACCTTTCCAACACAGGATTCAACTGTTTAACTTTATCGCATCAATTTCCATTGGGATTGTTGGAAAAATAGGAATTTTGGGCATAACTTTGAGCCCTATCCGATTCTTAATTTTGAGATATAATTCAGACTTGTGTTCTCCTCGTCGAGAGCTTTGAAAACATATGTTTATTTGCCCAAAATGGTAGTTAGGTGAATGATAAATTGATTCTCAAATTTGTCATAAAAAATGAGTTTAAGTGTTGGGGGAACTTTGTCCCACATTGGATAAATAGTATTCTAATGAGTTGTTTAAATATATTTACATATTTGTAATATGTAAATTGTGTAGCCGAGACACGAATCAGAAATACGCTCCGGACCATTGAACCTGTGTGTGAGCGGGGCTTGCGTACACGAATGCTGAACCGGAAGTGGACGCCTAATCTGACCGAGTTTTGCTGAAATAAGCTATGGAATTTTTAACACTTAAATTATGTGATGGAATGTGAAGAGTTGTGGCGGGTGACTGTTGGTATTGTTGTCATTCGACTCCAATGAATTCACACTTAATTTTCCGATCTGCATGCCTTCTAATGCCTATATAAAGGACCAAATTTGGCCTTTCTTAACAAAAGGAAAAACACCAAATGAATTCCCTACATTCCTTCCGTAAATCTCCTTCTCGTGATAGTGTTCAGGCCTTGCTTCGGTTCGCCTAGGGAGGAACTTTACAGCACTATTACAGTAACGTTTCTCTAGGTTCGATCGTTGTCTCTTGGAAAACAGACGTCCAGCGTATTGGGGACGAATATGTTTTAAAGAAACTGTGTTGAACACATGCCTCGGTTATTTGTTTCTTTCTTTATTCATTTATGTTTCTGCTGTTATGTACTTGTGTTGCAGCTTCCTTTTCTACTGTTGAAGATTCTATTTCTACTATTTTTATCTATATTACAAATTCTGTTTTCCTGTTGTTTCCTACCAGTAGTGTAGATTCTGCTAACAATTTTTTGGTTACCATATTCTTCACAAATTTGTGTTTCAAGTGATTATTGTTTTTGTTATTCTTTGTTTTGTTACGATACTCGTTTTGTTACTATTTTTTTGATCATGTTGTCTTATTTTTGATACAGTGAAACATGTTTTTTGTTACCATGGCAATAGTGTCTTAAGACTAAAAAACATTGTTAACATATTTTTTTATTTGTTACTATTCATTATCATGATGTTTTCATGGTAATAGTATTAGTTAACATGACCTTTTCAGTGTGCACTTTAGTGTTAACATTTATATTTTTTGGGTGTTCACTATTTTTCCCCATTTGTTACCTCCCAGTTACCATGTGTTTTTCCTAGGTGAGTTGTTAATTACTAAGTGGCAGCGACGGTGGTGGCGGTTGGTACAAAATGACAATGTTAATGTTTCTATTTATTAGATATTATGAAACTCAATTTATTAATAATAATAATAATAGAATTTAATAAAAATTGGTTTATTGGTTGTTAGCATTGTTTCCGTTAATGATGGTGTTTTTTTTTGTTTATTTTGGGTTGTTACTATAAATTGGTTGTTTTGTGTCTGTTACCAACGGCAACATTATTCTCAGATATGATACCGTTCTTTTTTGGTTTTTCTTTTAGCTTTTTTGGGTTGTTTTGTTACTATTTACCAGTATTGATTTTTTTGTTGTTTATTGGTTGTTTTTGTTACCGTGATTTTCTCACTGGTAACATTTTGCTCTCTGTTAACATGATTTTTCCCGTGTGAAAAATATAGTTAAAATGAAATTTTTTCCCTGAGTTTGGTAACATTATTTTTTTATATTATGTTGATTTATTTTATTTTATTTATTTTTTTGGTTTTTACTAAGTGGTTGGATGATGGTTGTTGCCCTTGGCCACCCGTGGTTGAAAGTTTGTGGTTGATGGTTGAAACCGGTGGCGGCAGTAACATTGATGACAATTTAGCGGTGGTTTAAAAGATTACTAATTATTATTATTGTTATTATTTATAATAAAATAATAATTAATAAAAAATGAATTGTAATTGAAATTGGCTTTAGGTACTTTTGTTATGAAAAATGACATTTTTGCAATTAGTTGGTATTTTTCAAAAACCCTTTTAAAAAATTCCCTGAATATTTAGAGGGAGACTACTATTTGCAGGTAATTATTTAGATGGTCTTTTACAAAAATGGGGTAAGTTCACAATTTTACCTCTATGTATTATATGGCTAGAGATAAATAATTTAATGGTAAGACGATACGTTAACCCTATTTTATAAAAAATTGCCTACAAATAGCAGGATTCATCCATTTAAGATTTTTTCTTTTTTGGCCACATCAATTAAAAAAGTTATGTGTTATATAAAAAAAAAGGAGAAAATATCTGTTATATGTCTACACCGTTTAAATTTAGACAGTGTTGTAGAGATTGTCTAACAATAGAAAGAATGGAATTTCTAAGAAGAGTATTAGGGAGAGTAATACTCTTCATGGCCCCTTGTTATTGGGGAATCAAGGGGCCCCACTCCCTAATTCCTCAATAATAAGGGGTCATGTGGAAGAGTACTCTCCTTAAAGGCTCTCTGATGCCCTAATAATAGGGAGCTATATGGAGAGAGTAAGGAAAGTACTCCTCTACACAGAAGGTCAACCGTGTCTTTAACGATGGGCATGAAGTATGGATTAGTTAGATGCCTCTGTATTTGCAATTTAACCCCTTTAAGCTCATTGTAATCTTTTATCAAACTCAAACCGACCCTTAAAGTATCTACTCTAGCCGAGCTATTACCATTTAAATTTTTTTTTTTTTTGTTTGGGGGGACGTATTATATTAGTTTATGAGTCCCGTTAAAAACTTTTCTAACAATTTTGTTAAAAAATTTCCTACTCATATAGTATATATGGATACATGTCAAGTGGATTTGAAATAGACGTGGGTTGTGGCGTGCATTTATAGAAGTCACATGGGTGAAAACTTTTTCTAATAAAACTTTTGAGAAATTTTTGAAAATTTTCGATTAGTTTATATAATAATGTTCAAGAACCTATGGGAAATTTTGTTAAAAAACTTCCCAATTACGTGCCATATAGATGTGGCATGCCCCAATACACGCCCACGTTGCCGGAAAGTTTCCTTAAATTCTCTTTTTTGTTTCATGGCTAATCAACACAATCTAGTCTTTCTTGATTCTACATTTTTCATCTCTACACTCTAACCTCAAAAAACTGGCATTTTACTTTCAATGCTTACTTTTTGGCGCTGTCTACCCTTGTAACTGAAAATAATTATAATACCCACCAATTGTAACTAAAAAAATTTAATAGATTAAAAATGAATAAAAACATAATAATAACGTGATTTGGTTGCTTGCTAAAAAAAATCAAAGCAAAAAAATTGAATATTGATTAAAATTTTCATACCCATATGGCGTGGTTATGTCACTCTGTGGTTATATATGTGTATCCCACATAGTTGTATGTATTTATTTACGTGGTATATGCAAGTATTCAAATGAGATATTAAGTGTCATAATTAATGTACCTATATGAATGTTAGAAAATTATTGTTAATATTAATGAGTTTATTTATTTATTGCTTTTTACTTATTATTTGTTTTTTATGTTAATTAAAGGTGGATGGTATTATAGTTCATTTTATTTATTTTTTTAAGGGGAAACAAATTTATTGAATCATTGAATTAGAGAGAAGTATATCCGATGTAAATAGTGGAGGGAAATTAGACCTTTCAATATCTTGAAAAGAATTAGCGGCCTTAACTAGTGTGTGTACAATTTGGTTTGCTGATCTTCTAACACATCTAGAAGTAACACTTGGGAAACTTCATTTTTTTTTTAGTTATGGTGGGAAACTTCATTTTAGTTAGAAATGATCGATTGTGTTAAAAAGTGGGAATTAAGGGCGAAATGTCAGTTTCTAAAGATTAGGAACGAAAAATGCAACAACATGAAAGGTCGGGGCGAGACGGTGCTACTTAGCCTCTCTTTCGTTGATCAACCCTTCCAATCGGACTCTCGAAGGCTGAAGGTCCCTTTGCGGGAATCGGAAGAAAACGCCTAGGATTGTCGAGATTTTGATCAGAAAATGGTTCAGATGGAGTTTCTTGGAATGGATTTCGGTTGTGCTTTGGGATCACTCAGCAAAGGTGAATTCCCAGAAAAGGACTGTTTGCTTCCATTGATATCAAAACTTCTTGGTTACTGCATCGTCGCCGCCTCTACCACTGTCAAACTCCCTCAGGTATTAAAGTTTTATATGTTTATCGCGGTTCTATATAAATATAATTGAGTAATTTTGGTTGTATTTTAGTTGTCAGAGTTCTTTGTCAAAGCGTGATGGATTCTTTCTGCAATTTTCTTGGTGAAAAATTAAGAAAGCAGGGATCTTTGTCATGGGATTTGTGGAAAGTGGTATAATTAGTTATGCTTTCGGTTTGGGGTAAGTGATAGTTAGAATGTAATCTTCAACTAACTCGTGTTAACTATTTACTCAATTATTTGTATTTTCACAAATCACTTCTTTTATTTATTTGTGAACGGGAACTGAATCTGATTAAGCTTCTTAATTACTGATTTAATTTTCATATTCAGTCCGGAAAAACTCGCTCAATGATTAGAAGTTAGAACTTGATATTAGTAATGTTTCTTTAATTTTATTTCTTGGACTTGTTGAGAGGACAATGGAGCAATTCTCCCTGCTACATAAATTATGCCTAAGCTTGTTTGTAGCTGGGAAACCAAAATTCTGATCATAATTATTTGTATTTTAAACCTTGGAACTTTTAACGTGACCAAGAACAGTGAAACTTGCTCCAATAATTATGTAACCAGTTTATGACTAATTTTGTTTGATCATGTAATACATCTAACAACTGCCTACTCGTTCCTTTTTCTTTCTTGTTCAGATATCTAAAAATTTTGAAACACAAGAGCATCAGGGGACTAAGCGTTGTGGCCTTCGAACTTGAAGTGGTTGGTTATACCATTGCTTTGGCATATTGCCTACACAAAGGGCTTCCTTTTTCAGCATATGGAGAGTTGGCATTCCTTGTTGTCCAAGGTATACTCAGTGGATCTGGAACCCATCTTGTCTCACTGTTGAAAAGAAGAAAATAAGAGAGTATGGTACAAAGAAAAAAGGAAAAGCCTGTTTTGAATAGCTTCAATCTGGTTTCTCCAATTAAAGGAATTCCAAAATCTTGTTACTTTTATTCATCAGTATACATTCCTTCACGTGGTTTTACTGCCATCACTCTATTATGAATAGTTCCCAGTAAGTTGGCTAAGCTTAAGAAATGCTGAAAGTTTGTTTTATAATATGTTTATAAAACTTATCTGGATGCAACTCTTTTTTACTTTCAAATAAGTAATTTTTGCCAACCTTCACCTATTTTTTTAAAAAAAAAAAAAGTTATTACATGCTATTTTTCTGTTATGTTGCTTCAATAAATTTATCTGAAAGTGGACTTGATCTAACTTGTGTGTTTTCTGCTTTGCAGCCATAATTCTAGTTGCAATCATTTACTATTTCTCTCAACCCCTGGGAACCAAGACATGGATGAGGGCGTTAATGTATCCATTTTCACAGAGCATAGATTAGTATATGATAAGAAAATTTGTGTGTGGATGTGTCTTTGTTTGTCTTTACAGTATACTTGTGCTGCACCCTCCGTGGCATTGCAAATGAATTCTGCATTTCCTTACTAATTTAACAACAGTTACTGTGGTGTAGCGCCTACTATCTTGGCTGGTCGAATTGATCCTGTTCTTTTTGAAGCTCTATATGTGAGTTACTATTTTTATCCTGCTGTTATCACTTTTAGAGCATCTTGAACTTAAAAGAAAGCAACTTCTTGTCTCGAAACATTTTTGAACCTTTACATTTTTTTAGTTCTAGACTAGATAAAATGGTTAGACTAGATAAAATGGTTATTTATAATTCGCACCTTACTGTCAAAATATGTTAACTTGTTTCAAATTTATCAATAAAAATACTTTATTTTAAAACTTCATTTTACTGCACTTTAATGCTGACGAAACATGCTCTAGGTATACACCTACTGTTCTTCATGTTTCTCTTTCTCCTTTGATTTGTGTTTGTCTACAAATTTCTGGGGATACAAGTCACTTTTTGTCTCTTATTAATTTTAGTATTTTCTGAATGTGAGATTTAATGCGGGGTCAAATTTTAACAGGCATCGCAACATGCAATTTTTTTCTTTGCACGGGTTCCACAGATTTGGGAGAACTTTAAGGTCAGTTTATTTACTTAACTGTACTTTGGAATTTCTCTTAGTACATATCTTTCATAAACCCAATGGTGAAGGAATTGGAGAACAACCACGTTCTTGGAATCTTTCCGTGAAATTTGAGAAGTGTTAAGTTTTTTAAATATTTGGATAATGCAAGGAAGGTCCTGTAAAATGTAAAAATCAAGTCAATTATCACCTTCTGGCGATGGGAAATTTTTCAGATATATTGATTGTTAGAGAAATCTAGGATCATGTACACTGGAAAGTCGTATAATTTTGAATTTGCACTTCTTACTTTTTCTCTTCTTTTTTTTAGTGGATAACATTATGAATTTTGCAATTAAACTCCGAACTAAATGGCCTGCACTCAATTACACACAAAATTCAGGCATCTTAGTCGCTCAGTATCATTGAGTGAAATGATAATGGGCCACTGCCCAAGGGAGGCGAGTTTGACTTTCCTTTTTTTTTAGATGTTGAAAAGGAAATCATGAACTTTGCTCGTCCTCTTCAATGGACACAATCGTGACTTCTGGATCATGGCTCCTCTCTCCCTTTTTCTCTTTATTCTATGCTTTTTAAGATTGGTTTACCGTGACAAGACCAGAACTGACATACACATTTCCTAAACATCTTCTATGAATTCCTCACTCCTTATCTATTTAAACTTTTCTTATTGAGGCACATCTCCGTATACGATAAGCTACTTTTCTTATTGATATGCATCTCACTATAAGATAAGCTATGTGCAAGTTTGATGGAGCTTAGAAAATTTTCTTATTTTATTTATGAATTAATTAGGAAGTTTTAAGATGAAGTGAACTTTTAAAGCCGTAAGCTTTAAATGAGTAAGTCGGGTCTGTTTGGCAACCAATTTAAGAGTATCTCCAATCGGCTCTCCAAACCCATACTACTATTTAATTGAAAGTGCCAAATCCCAAAAATCTTCTCCAACCTCTTTAAATTAACCTTCTTATATATGGAGTGAGTTTGAGCCAAACTCAATCTCTATAATTTAATGGTAAGAAGTTCCAATGTACTAAATTTTGGATCAAACCATATTCGATTCTATTGA
>CAVNYN010269313.1:0-56184 GCA_963692815.1 Nyctanthes arbor-tristis
CTGCGAAAATTTAACCGTCAATTAAACTATGTGGCTATTATTTTAACAATGATGAAATAATTACCTAAATTGTATTAAAAGATTTCGAAATTTGTTACTTAATTGACACCAAAGAAAGATTATGGTGCTTGATTCACATGAACCAAAGTACCATGACTTAGTTACAAGACACTACAAAATATAAAGATTTCTTGAACAATAAATGAATGAACCTCATTTTGCCAAGTCATTCAAACATGTGTACGACGCCAGATCGTGCCACGTGTTACGACATGATTGGCAGAAATCAAATATTTATTAAAATCAACTTAATCCTAACTATTATAAACAAGGTATAGGGGTTCTCAAAGTTTCTTTAACCCCCAACCATCCTCTCTCCCTCCCAAAACTCCCAAAATTCGTCCAAAGGTGTAATGGGGAGGAAAAACACTATAAAAACTCACTAGAACACCTATTTGTCTCTTGAAAAAGGGTTCTTACCATATATAGAAGAATTTTAACTTGAAAAATAGCTTTGATTGGAGGATAACAAGATTTTGGAAGCACTTTTCTTTATTCAAGCCATTCTTGGGAAATAAAAAGGCAACACGTGCATTGGTTCTTTTTCTTGGCTCTCTCTCTCTCTGAACTCGTGCCTTCCTTTAATTGTATTTGGTCTTTAATAGTTGACGGTGCACCATGCCTTGAGTAAACAATTGTTCCTTGCTATTAGGCATCGATAGTGGCATTATATACTCGTTTTGCTTTACTATGTGGTATTTTTTGTGGTATTATGACCTTACTATGTGATCTTTACCATTTTGAATCTTTGTATCGTATGACTTACGGCTAGATGCTAAACTAGTGATGTGCCCGAGTTTTGTTTCTGTGTGTCTTTGTCAACTTGTGATCTTTCTTGCATTGTCTTGCGTGAGCCAATACATGTCATTATTCACTGAGCACTTTGTACTCACTCCATATTTTCTACAATCCTGTAGGTACTAAATTAAAAACTTTATGGCTGAGTCGTCCCAATGATGGAGATCGGAAGAGCGTCGTGTAGGATCGAGATTTCGGTGTATGGCTGAGATTTCGTTGTGCGTGGCCGCAATAGTTATTATAAAACAATATTATATATAAGTGTTTGACTTGTATTTGTAAAGTCTTGCCTTTAAATTTTGAATTGAGATATATTTCTCAATCGCTTCCGCTATTGTTAAGCGTCGATAATACGAGAAAATAAGATAATAAATTTGGGGATGTGACAATTAAAAATAATAAAACTCTTTAAAATGTCTTCCTCGACTAACGTCAGATAATGGGACAGAACCTCCATCCATCTATTGCTCCCACGCGAATAGAAGAAAAGAGAATTTATTTAAAAGACCAAGTCAACAAAAGTTTCCATTTAAAATACCAAGTCTCCATAATCTGTGTCCATCTAACCAAGGTAATTAAAAATAACTAACTCCTCAAAGTATCTTCTTCCACCAACGTCAGTTAACAGGACAAAACCTCCATCCATCCACGGCTCTCGTGCAAAAAGAAGAAATCTATCTCCCACGAACCTCTACTTCAATCTGCTAGCAACGATGGCTCTGGTTCTCACAATATGGTTGAAGAAAGTGGAAAATCTCCTCAATAGTCAGTGAATCTTCTCTCCAGCGGTGCATTCATAAACGTATGCTCTTTTTTCCAAGAACTAAGAAGATCAATGCATTCATAAATGTATGTTTTTTTTTCAAGAACTAAGAAGATCAATATAGACTCATAGTACCAATCTTCTTACTCTCTCTTGATCTTCTGAATGTTTTTGGTGAGTGGAAGTGTATTACGTTAATCTGAGAGTCTGTTTCCTGCCTTCAATCGACGTCGCGGCAAGAATGCCGTGATCTGTTTGACGTCACGTCATGGATGCCATGATAATAGTTTCAAGTAGTTTCTTGCTTCTGCTCATTTTTAGAGCATGTGTAGTGTGTTGGGATGTTAGTTTGTGGTTCAGTTGTCATCACTATATAGAAGTCGTGCCATGTGTAACTACACAGCATTGATGTCGTGATTTCAGTTGGAAGTACTATTTTTTTTTTTTTTTGCCGTTAGAGTAGTAGCTAAATTTCAAAACCTATGCCATTGTTTGAAGTTTGGTACTGTAGAATAGTTGACAGCACGGTATATATGTCGTGAGTTACACTATATCACAGCATCTATACCGTTATTCCTGTATGAAGTTAGCTGGTTTTTTCTTAGTTCTAACTGATCTCTAAGTGAATATAAGGTACTTTGCAAGAGTTGTGTTTTCTTTTTGTTTAGTGGGATACATATGTGTCGTTTTATTATAAGCATCTATGTAGTTATCTTCTTATATATTTCTCATGCAGTAGTTTTTCTTAGTGAGAAAATTGTGAGCTAAGAAACCGAAATTTTTTTATTTATGGTTGTGATGCAACTATGGACAATATTGGAGATGCAGTGTATATTTTAATTTCTCAAGGTGGTGAGTTTGTAGAGGAAAGTGATGGTAGATGGAAATGGAAGTCCACGGCGGATGGTCCTTTAAAGATGGATCATGTCTTTGTCTCTAAGAGCATTTCATATGTAGAACTGTACAACAAAGTCCTAGAGAAAATTGGAGGAGATGTGGTGCATTTCTTTATGTTTTTTTTTATTTCTTTATGTTTGAAATTCTGATTGCCTTCATAAACCCATATTCATTAGAGTTATGCATTTATTCTCTTTGATATACTTTGATTGTCTTGTTATAGAGTTAGAACTCTAGTGTTTTGTAGTTCCAAGTCTATTATGTTTGTTTCTATGAAGAGTTACATTTGAATTGTCATGGGAAGAACTGTACAGGCGTGAATAGATATATTGGAAATTGAGTATAGTTGGTACAAGTATATTTCTATAGATCACAGTGCTCACACCGTGATGGTCAATACTATAACTGTATGAGTCTAATGATGTGCATATGAGGTGATTTTGTGACTCTCATTTAATATGGATGCACTGAATACATTTTTAGGCATATTTTGTTGACTATAATGTCCTAAAAACTTCGTTGGACGTGCCAAGCATTCGTTACATAACTTTACTAGTTAGATTGGATTGTTTTTAGCAAAAGTCGATCTACCTCTGATCCATATTAAGTAAACATACTAAAAAACATAAATAGGAACACAGTCTGATCGACTGTGTCAAGTTACGGTTGATTTCAAATTGATTCGAGTTATTGCTGCACCATACCGCGATGGTTGTATCATAGCAACATAAGCGCAGTAATGACGCCCAGCCTTGATTCTTTGCACCAAATTCCCCCCCTCCTCTGATGCACCAATTCCTTTTCCCAACAAAGCCCAGGTTATAGCAAATTATTTCGGGTCAGGGCCATATATGAAATGTCATCGGTCGTGCTAAGTCTAAGTTACACAACAGTACAAGTTAGATTGGACTTTTTTTAGCAAAACTCAATCAAATTCTAATCCACATTAACCAAACACACTGACAACATACTTAGGAACATGGTCTGATCAAGTGTGTGAAGCTACGGTCGATCTCGAATTGATTCGGGCTATCACAGACCCATACCGCAGCGGTGGTCTCATAGCAACATGGGTGCAATGATGGCACTTTGCATTGAATCTTTACTCAAATTTCACCCCCAAACCAATCCCCTTTTCTAGCCAAACCAAAGTCATAGGGCATTATTTCGAGACCAGACATGTGACGACATACTTTGTTAATTTCAAGTTCAACCTTTGTCCGTCGAAGTCTAAGGTGTAATAGTAAAGTCAATGTCAAAATTTGGAGTAAGATGTATTAATTTATTTTTGGGGATATCATTAAAGCAATTAAATAAGTTGAGGTTTTACATAAAATTGTATCATAAGTTTGGTAGCTAAATGAAAGAAGCGAGAAGTTGAGGGACCTTTGGTGAAATTTTCCCAAATATCTAGAATTTTCTTTTGGACTTGGGCCATTTTATGCATACAACTTGGGCCATTTTAGACAAGGGAACCGAAAGAAACAAAGATAGTTGACAGAGAGACCGTGAGAGTCATGAGAGACTGAGAGGGAGAATGAGAGACAGAGGCTAGTCAGTGAAGAGGAAAACCGGAACAAATCTTGGGAAAATTTGAAGAACGAAGAAAAAGACACAAAAGTTCAAACAAGTGTTAATTGCTTTCAAGCTTTAACTTATGTAAGTTTAAGATGAAATTTTCATTTAAAGTTTATGAAATTTTCTTTTGAAATAATTCTTAGACATGAAAATTGAATCATACAAGATTTAGTAGAGAATTATGTAGAGTTAGTATATGAAATTATGGTTTAAGATGGAATAATTAACGTGTGCTCTTCCGATCTAAGAGGTATTCTTTGGAACCTTAAAATAAATTCTATAGTATTTTATTAGTTTAAATGAAGTTTTTGGATTAAGTGTAAGAAGGAAAGTCATGTCTTTAATTAGGGGGCCAAAGACAAAAAAGGAAAGCAAAAGCATGCAAAAGACAACCAGGAAGCATGGCCAATTTTGGGCAAGAAAAAAAAAGTTTGAAGAATCTTGGAAAGAAGGAGAGTACAAGAATTAAGCACATGTGTCGCTTATGTTCAAGCTTTGATTTATGTAAGTTAAGATGAAAACTTTACTTAAAGTTTGTGGAAATTTTTATGAATATACAATACTAGGTTATAATTTTGCTTAAAACGGTAAGAGTCATTGCAATTTTTTAGCGATAATTGAATAATATTAGCATGGGATGGTATGATTATTTGTAAAAATATACCAACCCTAGAATAAATGCAAGGAAGAGAAGAGCAATCCAATGTTTAATGGAAATATGAAAATTTTGTTTAAGGCTAAAAATTAGTATTGTTATTATTAGAGGGTATTTGAGACTTTAATAAGTTATACCATTACAACTTGTAAGAAGAAGTATTTAGGCATGGAATTATTATGTATATTGTTCTGCCCTTCAACTTTGGAAGATCATAACTGATAGTATATATTGAATTTTAGCAAGATACAAGTTGGAAAATGATCTCCTATGCATTGTCTATTACCCGAAATTCAAATGACATCGTTTGGAGACCTATGGGAGTTTCTATGACATGTTTTGTGACGATGGATAGTGTTCACCTGAGAATAGATCTTGGGGAGGTGGAGAAATATTTTGGTATTCCCAACGTTGTTTTCTTGAGCCCAGTTTCACATATAATGAACTTATATGAGTCTTCTACCTCATCAGAGAATCTCATGAACATACGACACTGTCCTTGATTTTAAAATAGTTTTGAATGGGCATTGCCCAAACAGGAAAAACCTAACAATCTGTTGAAGAGTTGAGCTAAGTCTCGATTCAATAAGTGGTGCTCATATTTGATGGGAGAATTTAGTTGATGTAGACATAAAGAGTAATTATTGAGCCTTCTAATTTAGAATATAATAAGGAAGATGATTATTTAAACTAGAAAATCTTTAACCAGTGAATAAGCTAGAAAGAAGATAAATAAGATTGACTAAGGATAAGTAAAAGAATTGAGTTATATGTGTGAATTGAGAAATAGAAAGGAATTAAATGTTAAGTATAATTTTTTATATAATGTCACGGGAAATGATAAAGATCAAAGGAAATGAAACATGAAAGACGCTACTTAGCCGATGAGTGAAACTTCCCCTATTTTCTTAAAATAAGATTTATTATGTTTTGATGTTATGTGGTGTTATGAAATCTTATGATAAAGTGCCCTTAAAGATTGCTTTGGAAACTTATTCTTTCATTTGAAAAGTTTTTGAAATTAATATAATGTTAAAGATTTTCAAGACATGATTTATTAGAAATTCAAAGGATGAATAATTTAATAGCTCACCAAGTTGTATCCTATGTAATGAATATGCCGCCTACGGACGACAGGGCCTATGGCTCAAGCTGTTAATACGAAAAGCCGCCCAGGCGAAGGGCCCTAATGTGCTAGCTATGGCTCAAGCTGGTTGTTGTGCCACCTAAGACGAAAGGATCATAGGGTACCTATGGCCCAAATTGATGTCTACGCGCGTATGGCTTAATATGATAAATTACACGATGAGATGAAAATATGGATACTCTTTGGGAGGATGTTATGATGATTCTTAGAACGACATGAATTTTCATGATTTCTAGCATTGTAATGATTCCATAAATGCTTTGATTTGATATGAATTCTATTCGAGGATGATATTTGATTTATATTGAACATCATTATGAAAACCTAGAAGTTTTTTTGTTCATGCTATATGAGATTTTTGTAAAAAATGTATTTTTAACTCTCCAAAGATCGTTTTTTTTCCAACAAAAACTCCACTCACAGGGCTTGTTAGCTCATATTTTTTGAAATTGTTTTCTTACCAAGTAGCAATTGGAGTTTGGGTAACAGGCAACTTGTTATGGTCGAGCCTGCCATTCTAATAAATAGAGCGACCACATAGAATTCATTATAGCATTATTATTTATCGATTTTAGTATATTTATCTACAAGTGAAGTATTGTGAATTACAATGATGGTAATTATTATACTACGAAGAGTTTATGGGTTGTTATTGAGTGTTAAACAGATTGGTTCTGTCATCAAAAGAAGGGAGATGCTATCAAAATTTTTCTAGAATAATCAGTAGGTTTATGAGCCTTGACGGTAAATTCTAGCTTTTAGTTGGAATTTATTATTGGCGTACGTCTCACTTCAAGTAAGCTAGAGGTTCTAGGGGTGGGGCATGTCAAAAGACAGTATATGAAGCGCTATTGGTCACGCTAAGTCTAGGTTACATAATGTCACAGGTTAGATTGCATCTTTCCCTTGCAAAACTTGATCAACCTCAAATCCACATGAAATAAACAGACTGAAAACATAAAGAGGAACCTGGTCTGATCGAGCGGGTCAAGTTGCGGTCGATTTCGAATGGATTAGGGCCATCATTGCACTTGAGAAATGATTGTAGTATTATAGCCCATAGGTGCAGTGATGGCGCTCTGTATTGAATTCTTGCTCCAAATTTTACCCCAATGAACCAATTCCCTTTCCCAGTCAAGCCAAGTTATAGCGCATTATTTTGGGGCCGGACAGTCATTTGAAATGTTGTCAGTTGCGTAACGTCTAAGTTACATAACGTCACAAGTTCGAATGGGCACTTCCCTCGTAAAACTTGGTCAACCTTAGATCCACATGAAATAAATAGACTGAAAACATAAATAGGAACTCGGTCTGATAGAGCGGGTCAAATTGTAGATGATTTCGAATCAATTCGGGCCATCACTGCAACCCTACTGCGATGGGGTATCATAATGGTATATGTGCAGTGATGGCGATCCTTCTTGATATTTTGGGGCCCTACTTTTACAGGGTTGCACTCACATGGCTTCCTGGATGAACCCAACTTAGATCAATGTGGTTGAGCTATGAAAGGGGGCGTTTACACATATGGTGAGACCTACATGACCTATTAGTACATTGCACAGCGTCATGTTTCATGATGTCTACAACTCATCCATTTACCCATCCAAAGTCATTTAAGACACTGGAAACTCACAAGAGGACACAGTGGGGTCATGAATGTCAAGTTTCACAAGGTTTTGACTTCGTTAAGGCCATAATAGCCTCATGCTGCATATATGTCGCTATCACGGCATGGGTGTAGTGATAGGCTTCCAGATGGATTTCAGGGTCCTCCTTTGACTGTGACGTACCCAATCAATTTCCTTACCTTAGGAAATTGTTTGAAATCATTCAAGCACGAGAAATAATATAAATTGCTCTCGGTAGTGACATTTATAACTTAGTAAAGTCATGGCCTTTTCTCATTGGTTATGTAGCGACCCACCCAAAATAATGATGTAACATGTAATAAATGAGTATTAATTATAGAATGAAGAAAATGGAAGAAAAAGAAATAAAAATCTTGGTAAAATAGATCAGGTCTCTGCATCTTAATTTTGAGATGTTGACAGTTGGCTGCTTTTCTTAATGAAAAATGTAAGCTGGAAATCAGGTCTTGACACTTCAAGGTCCGTAGCATTCTAGACCTAACCTATATATAAGATGAGTTAAGTGTCGATTCTCTATATTGAATTTCTATGAGACCCTATGAGAATTTAAAGATGAATTCTATACCAAAGTTGGAGTCCTACAAGTCTACTTTTAAGAAGGATTTAACAAATTACCATTTTGATTTGTAGACCAACACAAAATAATTTATGAAAATGGCTTCCAGGAATGACGAAATCCGAAAACTATATTAGGGACCCTCTACTTGGATTATTAGTAACTTTTCCTATAAGTGTCGGATTTTAGTTTTATAAAGTCCACATGAAAATAGGAGATCGAAAGTATAAAGTATGACAAAGAGACGTCATTTCATAACTCAAATAAATTGTTCAAAGAGCCTTAAGAAATGGAATTTTACGTATTTGTGGACATCAAATGAGAATTCAATTTAGTTTAATGGACCTCAAATGAGATTTCAAATCAATTAAGCGTAAGCACATGGTTTTAAGTACATGGTTTTGGAAATAAAATTCTATAGGCAAAGATATATTAATAATGACAAATCTAAGAATGACATTTGGCAATAAGGCATTGGAGGCAAATTCCTATAAATAGGGGGGAAATTTTCATTATGAGTGCATCTCTCCAATCTATCTTCTCCCTCTCTTAATCACACGCCACCATACACACACACACTCTCTCTCTCAACCTCTCCACACTTTTATTAATATTTTCTCCACCTAAGTATATATATACTGATACAAATACCATAAAAGAATAAAATACAAGGAGGAGTAGTACAGAAAAGAAAGAAGAAAATTAAATTGATCAAAGGAAAGAACTACTTTGAGGTTACTCCAAATGAGGTTATAATTCAAGAAATTATTATATGTCTTTGAATTATCATGACACATCCTAAAGAAAAGAGAAATTAGAGTTTAATTATGAAATGAACTAAAATACACATAAAACTCTCAAGTGCAAAAGCTAAAACAGGATTAAGTCTCAACGCTTGAATAATTCAAGTCTTGATACCTGACTGCGCAGAATGCAAGTTTTGTGGATGATGAATATGCTTTTGACTATAGGCTAAAAAGGGCTACTAAGGTAGTAATCGTGAGTGATGTTTACCCCTTTTATGTGTTTTGAAAGATTATTTCTTTTATGTGTTACATTATGAATTGTGAATGATGTTTACACCCCTTATGTGCTATTTTATCTGTTTTAGAAGATTATCTTTTTATGTGTTACATTATGAATTGTGAGTCATGTTTACACTTTCTATGGTTTGAGGCATTATATCTTTTTACGTGCCTAGAATTATGAACTGTGAACTTTTATCCAATATCTATGATATAATGTTTTGATATTAGATGTTGTTATATATGTATAGAATGATATTATTACAAGTTCATGAGAAGTACAATAAGTATTATGATATTAGAAATCATGTATTTACATATGCCATGTATAAGATGTTGTCATTACAAGTACATCACGAGCATGAAAGATTTTTCGTAGAGTGCAGTAGCTGAATCTTATTTGTACAAGTCAAGCTAAGTTATGCCTAAGTCAGATTAACATGTCACTTTTGTACCGTGAGTGTCATGTATGGTATGTACAAGTTCAAGGTCATGATCATGCTTACAAGTAAAAGTTAAAGTGCATGAGCATGTCACAAGTTTATGTATATCCAATTCATGTTATTCTTATGATTATGATGAGCGCTCGGGGTAAGATCAACAAGTGCAATCAGGGCCCAAAAGTCATGTCATGTTTTCCAAAAGAAAAAGAAACTTTTCAAATTATATCACGTTTTCAAAGATCATGTTACATGTGTAAATATTGCTTGTTGGACCTTTGGTTCACCTCTTCCATTTTACCAATGGTAGGTGTTGAAAAGAAAAGTTTATAAGGATAACTCAAGCTCTTGGATAGTGTCGCCAAAGGATGGTAATTACTTGTTCGTCAGAGGGAAACGGACCTAGGATTATGAAGAATAGTTGTTGTTATGATATTATTATAAGTGGGACTATTGTGGTAATAAAGTAAAATCTTTTAGTATAGTTATGCTTGTAAAAGGAAGAATTTTATCCCTATGTATCTTTCTTTCAACACGACATTAACAAAATTATGAACTTAGATATTTTAATTAAAGTTAAGTTCTAATTTATATTTGCTAATTGCCCTTTTATCAAATAGGAAATGAGAAGAAATAATGTCTTAGAAATTTTATATTTCTGTACAAATAGTTCAACCAAGAAGTAATTCCATAAAATTTCTAGGTTTTCTAATTAGTCTCCATAGCAAATAAGGACTTGATTGGCATAGTTTATTTTTTTCATTTATAAATTTACCTATCATTGATTTGACAACTACTCAATAATCATCACATATTTTAAATTTTAAATAAATCTCCACTACTCATTTTCACTCTTTATAAATTCCCTTTATAAATTGACTTTATAAATCTAACCAAATAGTCTCTAAATTGTAGTGTGCACATTTGCTTTATAATTAATTACCTAATTGTAATTTAGTCTTGATACCTATAGAGTTAAAGTCTCTACATCTGAATTACTCTATAAATATGTTTCCTTATCTAGACCTTGGAGTGAAAGTGAATTTAAGTTGTGGTCACATTTTTGTATTAACGCTTTTAATGAGTTATAATGTTTGTACTTCTATTTTAATTGGGTGAGAAAAAATTTTTCATCAAATTATTTATTTACCGTTGATTTATCAAATGACATAAACACTAGAAGTTATCGAAAATACATACAGTTGTGAGAAGTTGGTATCAGAGCAATACGTTCTGACCAGTGGAGTAAAAGAATGCCATCAGGAGGACTCTCCAAGGTTTGTAAGTTTCAATTTTATTATGTGGTCTTTGCTAATCTAGTATAGTATTTCAACACATTCAAGTTAGGGAAAATCTAAAATTTGGGGTAGCTTTAGATATATAGTTATAACGAATCCTAAAACTTGAAGCAAGATGTGCATAGAACCTATTCATAAAATGTTCAAAAGTACTCCAAAGACTAAAACATAGAAGTTAACTTATGAGCATAAGTTATCTATACAAACAAGAGGCTGCACAACCATAGCAGATGATGATTACATTACAAGTTAAAAGCTCTTGTTAAGTACAAAATACAAGAATAAAATACCATAAAAGAATAAAATACAAGGAGGAGTAGCAGGGAAAAGTAAGAAGAAAATTAAATTAAAGAAGGAAAGAACTACTTGGAGGTCACTCCAATTGAGGTTAGAATTCAAGAAATTATTATATTTCTTTGAATTATTATGAGGACTCATCCTAAAGAAAAGAGAAACAAGAGTTTAATTATGAAATGAACTAAAATACACATACCCACAAGTGGAAAAGCTGAAACAAGATTAAGTCTCAACGCCTAAATAATCCAAGTCTTGATGCCTGATTGCGCAGAATGCAAGTTTTGTGGATGATGAATTTGCTTTTGATTGTAGGTTGAAAAGGATGACTAAGGCAGTAATTGTGAGTGATGTTTACACCCCTTATGTGCTCTTTTATGTGTTTTGAAGGATTATTTCTTTTATGTCTTACATTATAAATTGTGAGTGATGTTTACAACCCCTTATGTGCTCTTTTATGTGTTTTGAAAGATTATCTCTTTTATGTGTTACGTTATAAATTGTGAGTGATGTTTATACCCCTTTATGTTCTATTTTATGTGTTTTAGAAGATTATCTCTTTTATGTGTTATATTATGAATTGTGAGTAATGTTTACGCTTCCTTATGTGCTCTTTCATGTGGTTTGAAGCATTATATTTTTTCACGTGACTTGAATTATGAATTGTGAACTTTTACGCAATATCCATGGGCATAATGTTTTGATATTAGATGTTATATATGCATAAAATGATATTATTACAAGTTCATAAGAAGTACAAGAAGTGTTATGATATTAGAAATCATGTCTTTACATATGGCATATATAAGATGTTGTCATTATAAGTACATGAGGAGCATGAAAGATTTTTAATTGTTGCACTAGTTGAATATTACCTTTACAAGTCAAGCTAAGTTATGCTTAAGCCGGATTAACATGTCATTTTTGTACCAGGAGTGTCATGTACGGTATGTAGGCTTGGGCATCGGATGGATCGAGTCGGGTTTGGGCCTAACCCGAACCCGACCCAACATAAAGTCGGGTTTTAGATTTCATATCCGACCGACCTGTCTCACTTATGAAACCTTACTCAACCTGAGTCAACTCGGGTTGAGTTAGTGGACTCCAGTTGTTTGTTTTTGGGCCAGCTCAGTATCGGCCTAGTAGCTAATAGGTGCAAAATGAAGGAAAAAAATTCAACAGTCTCAGACTTTTACTTTCAGTTGATAGAACCTCCACATCCTTATTTCCAATTTTCCATCGACATCATCAAACAGAAATCAAGATTCCAACAGTAATTATACTATATACATTTTTATCTTCTAAATTCAAAACTTCAATTGAAAAAAAGAAAAAGAGTTTTAGTCAAGAAAGGTATATTCAACTTTCAATCCACAAAAATCAAGAAAAAAAATTAGTTCAGAATATCTCTCGGTAGCCGACAGCTGCTAGCCAGGTAAAAACTTGGCACGGGACAGGTCGGCGGGCAGCAGTAGTGGCAGGCGCAGCTTGATAGCAGGCAGATCGAAGGGAGGCAGTAACTGTGGCAGGCAGATTAGAGGGAGGTTGTCACGCCCCCGCCGATTTTTCAATATTTTCGAATATCTTATATTAATTATCAAATTCCATAGCGGAAGCTTCAATACAAATGGCGGAGACGGGGCGTACAAACAAACAAACAAACTATTTTTGTTTTGTAGAGTTTATCATTCTATAGCTAATTGCTCAACTAACAAGTTGTTAAATTTTAAGAAATCATCGAAACTAGATTTTCAATAAATATAAACAACACGACAAGTTATGTTGATACTCGATCTTATTGATTTCCAAAGTTAGCTAAATCATTAGAAAGCTTTTATTTTAAAATGTAAGCTTCAAATCATTACAAAGACTACCCATATAAGACCTAAAATATATATATGTCTATATATATGCGTGTACGTGTATATATATTATAGGGAGGTGGGCAAACTTATTAAGTTCATAATTGTATTCGTAATCGCTTCAAAAATATGTTTTCACTACATTCAAAACTCTATTTCCATTTACAGACATGCTTCAAGCCCTGGCTTGCCTTGCTTTTCAAATATAATATCTTCAATCATATACAAAATTATAGAAAGAGGGAGTGAGTACGAAATACTCAGTGAGTAACAGAACCCTTTGATTCACTTTTCATTTGAAAGATTCATTTTCAAAGAAACCAATGAATGCACAAAGCTTTCAAATGCACAAAAGGGCCATATTACTAGTTAAACTACTACTACAAATGACAATTTGAACAAATCCACTCGAGAACCCCTGGGGCCCCGATCTAAATGGGGAAGATTTTCTTGCCCCCGGGTTGGCGGGTCAGCGCAGTTGAGGATGAATCAGGTCGGGGGTCGACCCGAACAGCCCCGCCCTGTTTAAATTAAAAAATTAAAAATAAATTAAAACTTAAGGAAAAAAAGAAAAAAATAAAAATATATTTAAAAAAAAGCTAAATGGGTCGCTAAATGTATCTGACTTGATCCGCCCAGCGACCCGTCCCGACCCGTTCTGCCCTGAAGTTTGGCTGGTTTCAGGGCTGGGAAAAACCTTGGCAGGTCGGGATGGGATGGACCTGATCCGCCCTGAACCCAACCCGTTGCCATTACTAACTACTACACATGGTGCGCGCAAGATTCATATCAATTCAATCATAGCCATGTACAATTAAGTAGATCCACATTTGAATCCTGGCTGACCCTTACCAGAATTCTAACCAAATAGCATTATCAATTCAAATCAAATACCACACTAATCTTCCCTATTCAGGGATCATTAAATAAGTCATAGTGTAGGAACAATTCAAAGCAATTCGATACAAAACAGGTAGAGCGTCAACTAGTGATTTAAATGCAATAATCAGTCTTTTCAACAATATCATGAAAATAGGCATCAAAATCTATGTTTGTCTCATGGAACACTACAATCAAAATCATACTTATTGTATCAAAATATCATGAATGCGAAAAGGGAATCAAAGTAGTAGTTACTCACCTCTTGAGCTTGATTTTCCCAAAGATTCTTTCAATTGTTGTCAAATACCCTCAAAACCTTTATTTTCCTTGATCAAAATGACGATTCATGTTGTATTTCTTACATATATATGTTGGCGGGTCATTTGTAAATGTTAAACCAAGTGCTTGATAGGCTTCAAGGATTGTTTTCTTCCTCTAACTTCATTTCAACAAATTTCTCTTATTTTTGAAGTTCGTAATACTCACCAATAAGAAGCAAAACATGGGTAGAAGGAGAGAGGGAGGAGAGAGGAATGTGGAGAGGGAGGGGGAGAGGGAAAGGGGTATGGAGAGAGGGTTGGTTAGTAGTTGATTGTAAATCTCCCAAGGCCTTCCTTATCTATAGTTGTCAGATTGGGTTGTTTTTAATAAATCTTTGAGTTTTGCTAATTAAAAGGTGCCACATGGCGCAATGTGGAGCCGTACACTTAGTAGCAGGGTGGTAAATTCTCGAGAAGTCCTTACCCTTGTGTCTCTTTATAATTAAGTCATCGTGCTTTGATTTTATGTAACTCGAGTCCTTCAATTTAATGTAGTTTTTCAACTAAGTGGCTACTTTTTGAGTTATACAATTCAACAGTCACATTCGTGTCTTTAGGCCTTACTCGAGTAACAATTATTGATGCCAATCCAAGTGACTATCTAATCATCGTCAATCTTTACATTTTGTGGCATCTCAAGTGGCTACTCGATCATCATTCCAATAACATTCATATTGTCAATAACTGTATCCAAATTCTTGGTATTCATTTGAAGGACAAGCCTTGTAATTCAATTAAAGTAATTCAATACGATCACATTGCCATATTCAACTTATGGTATGATCGTCTTGTATTCTTACAATTGATGCAATTCAAAGATCGGAAGAGCACATTTTTATATTCTAATTTTGGACTTTCAATTGAGTACTAATCTTGTAATCGTTCAATTAGTGTCATTCCAACAATTGTCCAATCATTGTCAAAAGAACGATTGTGTTATCAATAATCATATTCTAATTCAATCATTATCAAAAATAACAATCATGTTATCGATGGCCCAGATTCCAAATTTTATGCTTTCGTTTGAGTAATAATCTCGTAACTTTTCAAGTGATGCAATTCAATTCAATGATCATATAACATTTTTGTTGATAAAAATCCAATAAGTATTTAATCATCATCAGCTCTTCCGATCTTACATGTTTAAAATTTTCCGGGATGTTATAGAAGAAGCAGTAGGCAGGCAGATTGGATGGCGACAAGCAGTAGCAGTAGTGGGCAGATGGGAATGAGGCAACTACGGTTCGTGAAAGAGAATGGACGTGAAATAGTGTAATTGGATTTGGCTCTAATAATTGTTATAAAAGCTTTGTGAATTTGTCAAAACTCAAAAGTTATATAGATCGGAAGAGCACACGTTTTTACAGAACAAAAATAAAAGAATAATGATAAAAACTAAATAAATCGGGTTGACCCGTTGATTGACTTGGGTCAAACCCGACTCGGATTGCTGGTTCGGGTTTACCCGGGTCTAGCAGGTTCTAACCCCTTGACCTGGAACCCATCTAGACTCTGTTGGGCTCCTCTCTCCATCACCCATGGCTGACCCGTTTACTGTAGCAACTTGACCTAACCCATTTTGGGTCAGTTGAGTTGGTTTTGTCGATTTCCCAGATCGGATGCCCAGTAATTTGTATGTACATGTTCAAGGTCATGATCATGCTTACAAGTAAAAGTTAAAATGCATGAGCATATCCCAAGTTTATGTATATCTGATTCATGTTATTCTTATGATTATAATGAGTGCTCTGGGTAAGATCAACATGAGCAATCAGAGCCAAAAAGTCGTGTCATGTTTTCCAAACAAACAGAAAAGAGACTTTTCAAATTACATCACGTTTTCAAAAACCATGTTGCATGTGTAAATATTGCTCACTAGACCTTTAGTTCACCCCTTCCATTTTACCAATGGTAGGTGTGAAAAGAAAAGTTTATAAAGATAACTCAAGCTCTTTGATGGTGTCTCTAGAGAATGGCAATACTTGTACTTCACAGGGAAACAGACCTTTGGGATTATAAAGAATAATTGTAGTTATGATATTATTATAAGTAGGACTGTTGTGGTATTTCACTACAAAAAAATCATGGTTTTAGAAATGGATTTTTTGGTTTTTGAAACCATGAAATTCGTTCCTGCAAGTTATTAAGAACAGATTATTTCGGATAGAAATTCTGCTACTTTCTAGTGGTCGCTGATAGTATTCTAACCAAAATTCCGTTGGCAAGCATTTCAAATCGAAAATCCGTTGGTAAGCAAGAACAGAAATTCCGTTCCAAATACTTTGCCTTCATCCACAGAAATTCCGTAACTGAAAGCATTTAGCATTACTAATGGAATTTCAGTAAAAAACCATTTTGTACATAATTTCGGTTTGAAATTCCACTAACGGAATTTTTGTTGCTGTACTCAAAAAGCATTACCAACGGATTTTTAGTAGGTAAAATCTGAAATTATTAGCTATGGAATTTTAATTGGAAAATACTACACACGGAACCAATGTTCACTAAAGACCGACGCCGACCGAACTGACACCAAACCGATTTTAGTTCAGTTGGTTTGGTTTAAAAATGGTTTAGATTTTCTAAATTTAAATTGTTTTTAATTTTAGACTGTTATAGATTTTAAGGAAGCATCTCATTGGAGCTAGACCCCAAGGAGGAAATAAAAACACTTAAGGGTAAAGTGGACAATTTAGCAATATAGCCAACTCATCCAACACTTGAAATATCAATCTAGATGTCTTCCTTTAAATAATTGAAAACGACCACCAATATTTTGTGGATTTTCCATGTGGCACTTGGGTCTTCCTATTTCTCTTATTCAAAATGTATTTCTATTATTATTGTGTGGCTTTTGAGGTTCTTTAGATCTGATCTAAGATTTCTGGGTATGTCCTGTGCAAATTTTTCTTAAATTTTGTTGGTTTTTTTGGTTCAATTGTTGACATTTCATCGGTTTTGTGGTTTCAGGTTAGGTTATTAGTGGTTCGGCATGGTTTGGTTATACTCAGTCCAGTTTAACTCGGTTTACAACCTTCAACTGACCAATCAAATTGATCCGATTACATCCTCTCACAAATTGACCTAACTGGACTGGAAACTGGTAAACCTGACCGACTCGATCCTGTTAGGTTCGGTTCATCGAGTTAACTTGGTTGACTCGATTAAAATGCCCACTCCTAATTCTCAGATATTATCTGACAATTCAAAAATTGGTTCAAGGTTATCCAATAAAGAGTTGATCTGTGTTCAGTGAAGGGAAAGAGTAATTTATTGAGAATGAGATAAGGGAACAAAGGTAACTAGATAATTTAAGAATAATAAAGAAACTACATCAAGAATTAAAAAAATAAAAAAGGAAATCCAGTACACCAGTAACGTTACCAGTGACATCATTAGTGAGCTTACAATGTCACACCAGTGGCGAGAAAATACAATACCAAACAAACTCCTCTTATTATTAATATATATAGATTATTAAGTCTAGAGTTGCCAACGAAAGAGTTGGTGCAGAATATCAGTTCAAAACATCAAAGCACCACCGCCAACAGAAAATTGGTTCCAGATGGGAACGTTACTTCGCCAACCAAAAACCAGTCATTAATTACCAATGGAAAATATTTTTTTTATGAGACTTAGGAACAAAATCACCGTTGTTACAAACAATACCACATTTGGCAATAGAAAATCAGCTGGAAATATGAATACACCTTCACATACCAGTAACTTGTTGCTAATCTCCAACAGGTTCTAATAGAAAAATTTTCATTGGTATTTTTGATACCAATCAGTAATTCGTAAAAATGATGACGAATTTGTTAACGGGAAATTGGTTGTTTAATAACAACGAATTTTTTTGTCAGAAAAAATCTGTTTCTAACACAATAGTACCGACTAAAATTCAGTTTCTAAGTGATTTACATATCCATGCATAATATTAAGTACAACACAACGGTTGGTGAAAAAGGCTATGCATTTACAAACAGAAAATCCGTTTCCAAACACCAACGGAATATTTTGGTTAGAAGTTTTCTATTTGTGGAGGTGATTTATTTTGTAGTGTTTTAAAGTAAAATCTTTTAGATAATTATGTTTGTAAAATGAAGAATTTTATCTGTATGTATCTTTCTTTTCAACACGACATTACCGAAATTACGGATTTAGATATTTTAGTTAAAATTAAGTTCTAATTTATATTTACTAATTGCCCTTTTATCAAAACGGAAATGAAAAGAAATAATGTAGAAATTTTATATTTTGGTATAAATAGTTCAATCAATAAGTAATTCCACAAAATTTCTCGGTTTTCCATTTAGTCTCCACAGCAAGTAAATTATAGTATGCACACTTGTTTCCTAATTAATTATCTAACTAAAATGTAGTCTTGATACCGATAGAGTTAAAGTCTCTGCATCTGAACTGCACTATAAATATGTTTTCTTATCCAAACCTTTGAATGAAAGTGAATTCAAGTTGTGGTCACATTCTTATATTAACGCTTTTGATCAGTTATAATGTTTGTACTTCTATTTTAATTGGGTGAGAAAAAAATTTCATCCAATTATTTATTTACCTTTAATTTATCACATGACATAAACACTAGAAGTTATAGTAAATTTGTACGGTCGCAATAGGTTAGCTTTAGTTCACACATCCAATATTATTATTAAACGCACTGAAAACGCTCATGGAGATGCTGTACGATCCAGGGTATCGAGTCATATTCAACTATGACATGATTCAAGGCAGCACCGCATCTTTGCAATGAGGTGACAGTATCGCAGCATGGGTGTAGTGATGAGCTTCTGTGTTGATTTCGGGGCCCTCTTTTAACCAGAATGTTTGCAATGAGTTTCCCAATCATACTTTACTTATATCAACTCTTTCAAGTACAGGAAGTATATGAATCGCACTCGGTAGTGATAATTACAACTTAGTAAATAGATGTTACGAGCTATAGCATAAAATGATGGCCAAAACTCATTGGTTCGCTAGAGTTCCATTCTCCAAAATTAGTAAATGTGTTGGAAAGGTTTAGGGAGATGCTAAATGTTTAAGGGAGTTGAGTCGCATTTGATTTCGACATGTTTCAGGCCATAACGACACCTTGGCGATGACAATGTCATTATCACAGCCTTGGTGCAGTGATGAGGTTTTGTTGTGATTTTGGGGACCTCCTTTCACCAACACGTACCCAATGAGTTTCTAGGTCGTACCCATGTTATTTCAACACATTCAAGCACAAAAACCATATGAACTGCCTTCGGCAGTGTTATTTATCACATATAAGTAGATATTGCAAGTCATAGTGTAAAGTGATGACAAAAACTCGTTCCTTCATTTTTTTTCAATACATTAAACACATTGAAAACATGCATACAGACATTTATGGTTGTGGGTATGAAGTTTCTCTTTAATTTCTATACATTTCAGACCATCATGACACCCCTGTAGCACTGGTGACCGTTTCATGGCACCCATGCCATGATGTCCATTGATTATATGGCACCAGTGCAGTGATGCCCCTCTAGGGCCATTCTTAGCCTTTCCTTTCACTGTGGCACAAAAAATGCTTTTCTCTCCCACATTTCACTGTGTTTATAGTGTTTGGAAAGCAGGATGTGGAGAAAACGCGAAATGTATTTACCATTATTTTGGTAGTATTTCCTTTGTAATATGAACTTTAGCAACATGTTAGTATTTATGAACCCCTGTACAAAAATATCATCATGCTAGATTGCAAAAGTGTTTACAGAAATTGTGTATCCTCATACATCAATATATACATAAGCAATGACACTTAAGTATTGCAAATCCCTAAGCTGCCAAGAATATTACCTGGACGTGCCATTCATCATGTGGTTCTTTGAAATACTGAAAACTCTTGAAATAATATCTTTTAGTTCCTGCTAGAAAAGATCATAACTCTTGAAAATCTATTCAGACAAATTGTTTGAATCACCTATTTTCTTTTGCTAGAGGCAATACTCATTTTGTATTTCTTGCCTGAAAATTCTATTTTCTTGAATATAGCACTTTTGCCTATAAGTGATTGACATTATCTATTTTCCCCATGTAGTTGTAATAAACACATTGCACTTTATTCGACAAATTTTATTGCTTCGTACTTGAGCTCGGAAACATTTCTCTTTTCTTGATAATAGTAGCCTCTCTATTTTGAGACCTTAATTTCTTGTTAACTCTTCACTTGATTCTAAACCTTTTCATGTATTATTTTCGACAATAATTGAACCATGAAAATTCTCTTCGATAAAAATAGAAACCCGTTGGTACAAACTTTTCGTTGATATATAAGTTGATAGAAGTTCCTTGTAAAATTGGAGTTCAGGGAAAAATCGTTTCTCCTCTTATACTTTCTTTTTCTTGTTCTCACCTACTTTTGATTGTCCTTGATTCTTTACTTGAAACCTTGGAATCTCCTTTGGCCTCTCTTTTACTTTTATTACCTTTTCTTGACTATATGCCTTTGTTCAATACCTTTATGTTACCATTTGATTAGACCCAAGAGATTGATTTGGCAATAGTTCTTCTCACAATTTCGAAAACCTTATTTGCTTGACAAAGACTTCATGCTTCCACCTTTATTCTCTTCAATTTGGTTTGATTACAAGGAACATCAACTCTTCTGTAGTTCTAGATTATTTATTATTTTCCTTGTGAACTTTCCTTATGCCAATGTCCCTCTACTTTATTTGTTATTCAAAATACCTTTGATATATGAGTATTAGTACCTTGAAAAATTGAAATTTGGGGAGAATTTGTTTCTTTTCTTCTCTTTTCTTATCCTGCTCTTACCCACTTTTGATCATCTTTGGTTGTCTATTTGACATCTCGGAAATCCCCTTTGGCCCCCAATTACTTTTTATTGCCTTTTGATTTCACTGCATGATTTCGTTCAATGCCTTTTGTTACCATTTTGATTGAGCTCGTAAGATTGTTTGTTTATTACCTATTGACAGTAGTCCTCCTCGCAATTTAGAAAACCTTAATTGCTTGGCAATGGACTTATGTGAGATTAACTTCATGTTCCTGCTTGTTTTCCCTTCAACTTTGTTTAGTTTCATGAGACAACAACCCTTCTACAGTTCTGTTCATGCCCATGTTACTCTGCTCTTTTCATGCCCATGTCCCTCTATTGTGTCAAATTCGAAAACTAATCAATTTCCATTCTTACCTTGCAATTTGATTTGAAGCTCAAAATGAAATTTTGAAGTTCAACTTAACGAAAGAAATATGGAACACTAGCTTGAAGTTGAAAGACAGACTTGAAATGGTTTCAAAAGAGTACCACTGAAAGATTCAAACTTTGCTAGTTGTTATTCGTAAATAATCAACTGGCAGTCCTGGCCTATTGATTTTTGAGAACTTATGGTACATTTGAGTTAGATATGTTAAGGAGGAAAAAATAGATTTCATTTTAGGAACTTTGATAATGAAGATGGATGGAAAATCAAGCACCACATATGCTCCGAACTGTGAAAGAAATAAAAGTACACAGAGGAAGCAATTTATGTTCTAATGGAAAGAAAGCAACCTATGTAATGATATTACAAAAGAGAAACAGAATGAAATACCTTTCATCCAGAGACTTTGATGAAATTTTGAAAAACTAGACATAAATATACATATGCATTCCTTGAATAACTTTCAGACAATTGTGAATTTTGAGGACAAAATTCTTTTAAGGGGGTAGATTGTAATATCTTGCAAAATCCTATAAACAAATGTGGTCATTATTTTGATAATGATGATCTTCCGATCTTGCATTGTAAGGTTACAAGATTATTATTGGAATGAACGCCAAGAATTAAAGTGTGACAACATGATTATATTGAATTGCTTCAATTGTAAAGATATAAGGTTGTCACTCTAATGAACTCTAGGAATTAGAATGTGACAACGCGATCGTATTGAATAACATTAATTGAAAGGTTCTTGAAAGGTTACAAGATTAGTCACTTGAATAAATGCCAAGAACTAGAATATGGTTATTGACAATGCGAATATTATTTTTACGGTGATTGGATAACCACTTGAATTGCATCAGTTATGTTCTAAGGTTATAAGGCTAATGCCTAAAATTGGAATGGGGCTATTGACAACGTGATTGTTATTTTGATAATGATTGAATTAGGAAGTGATTATTGAGAACATGATCGATATTTTGACGATGAATTGGATAACCATGCGAGTTTGCATCAACTATATTACAAAACTCAAAGATTGTCACTCGAGTGATACCTAAAAACAAGAACGTTGCTATCGGTGAGTATGTTTTGGTTAGTATGACTTGAAGTTTAACCACCTATTGTAAAACATCAGTAAGTAGAAGGACCTAAGTAATGTAGATCAAAGTATGATGACTTAATTATAAGACAATACAAAGTCTATGGACTACTTGAGCAATAAACGTGTGAACCTCATTTTGCCACACCACCTCTTGAAACGTTAGGCGCCAAATCATGCGACATGTCACATTCTAATTGGCAAAACTCAAAGATTAATTAAAAATAACTAAATTTAGACGATTATAAAGAGAGGGCTAGAGGGGAAATCTCTCCAACCTAGCCAACCCTCTCTTCCTCCCCTTCCCTCCCCCCTTTCTCCCTGAACAAAGGAATCTCAATTGTAAAAAATCATGCTTTGCTTCTTGTTGGTGGATGCCAAGGTCTTCAATTATAGGAAATTCGTCCAAATGCGGTGAGGGAAGAAAAATAACCCTTAAAATCTCTCAAACACTTAGTTTTGTACTTGTAAAAGATCGTTCTTCATACATATAAGGAACTCAACTTGAAACACTACCTAGATTAAGGAAAATGAAGGTTTTGGGGGCACTTATCAACAATTCAAGAAACCTTTGGAAGAATTGAAGTTAAAGAGTTGACTAATTAATACTTTAATTTCCTTTTTTGCATTTATGAAGTTTTGACAAGATAAGTTTGGATTTTGATTGAAGTCTTTCATGAAATGAACATGGATTTTGATGCATTGAAAGGAAAGATTGATTTATTGCATTTGAATCACTAGTTGATACTCTACTCGTCTTGTCTTTGCTTTGCTTTGTTGCCATATATCGAGATGGGCGATGATTAGTATGGTATTTGCTTTGTATATGTATTGTTCTATGTGGAAATTTTGGTAGGGGTCAACCCAGATTCGATTATGGATCCACTTGAATGTATATGGCCATGATTGAATTGATATTAATTGATATGAATCTTGCGCTCTATAGGTAATAGTTTAACTAGTGATAGAGCCCTCTTTTGTATTCAAAAGCTTTGTACATTCCATGGTTTTCTTGAAAATAAACCTCTCAAATGAAAGGTGCATCTAAAGGTTTTGTTACTCACTTGCTACTTTGTGCTCATTACTTTTTTCAACAATTTTGTAGATGATTGAAGTCATGATCTTTGGAAAGCAAGCCATGAGTTAGAGCATGTTCGTGAACGGGAGTAGAGTTTTACATGTAGTGGAAAACGGTCTTGAAGCTACTATAAGAATGCATTTTATAGTTAAAACAATTTATGAGTTTCATACATTTTTGTGTTAATAAGTATGTCCACCTCACTATAGACATATATATATATATATATTTGTGGCTTATGATATGCAAAACAAGATCAATGTGTAACTTTGTATTGATTAAAAACTTATCTTGCAATTTAAAGGCTTCTCAATAGTTTGTCTCGACTAGGTTAATCAATGAAACATACCGATCAACAAAACTTGTTGTGTTCTTTACATTTTATTGAAAACCTAGTTGAAATGATTCTTTAAAAATCAAATAACTTTTTAGCTTAAGTAATTGGCCTTACAAAATGTTAAACCATCTAAGACAAAAGCAATTTGATTGTTTGTATGTATCGTCCCTGCTATTTGTATTGAAACTTCCGCCATAGAATTATAAAATAATCAAAAATATTAAATATTAACTGGGGTGTGACGGGCACCCCGTACGAGCTTGAAAATTTTTGTTACTCCTCATCATCATCATAATAATTATTATTTTATGTTATTCCATTCAATCCTTTTCCTTTATCAGTAATTTATACCCGTGTAACACATAGATGATGCCTAGGGTAGAACTTATTTTGCTTTTTTTTTCTAGTTGTAATCTTCGATTTTCATCAATTGCCTTTTCTTTTATCTTTTATCTTTTTTTTTTTGTCACGAGAAATTGTGGACTATTTTACATTAAGATGTGATTTCTTTTTCTTCATCATCTTTAATTTTCAGATTGTCCAAAACTAATTTAATTATGCACAGGGATTGTTTTTAGATTATTTCCCATCAATTTTGGTTTATAATTATCAGATTAAATTATTATATGATTTTGAAATTAAGATAAAAAGACGTCAAAATGATTATTTTAGTTTCTGATAAAATTTGCCGACCACGACTTTAGTTTACGCAGCTAATACTTGTAAACCAATTTTTAATTGCAAAAATCGTAACAAGTACTTTAATTCACACAAATGTTTGCGAATATATATATATCATTAAAATAAGTATTTAAAGAAAAAAATCATAGCTACTATGTATGAGATGGAATGTTGCGGTAGGCAAGTAAAATTTACTTTTCAAAATTTAAATCATATTTAGATTTGTAATGATTTGGTTTTTAGACTATATGCCTACTGTTTGTTTTTATAAAGTCACGTTGGAACTTCTTTTATTAGGAGTTCTTATGCCCAATACTATCAATAAGACTCAAATAGACAAGTACAATTGATTTCGTATGTGAGACATCTTTTGAGAAGGACATTGTTAAGTCATGAACAACTGAATGCTGCAATCTTTAGGGTGTCAAGGCGTGTTCTAGTTGAAAATGTTCATTTGTGGAAGGGTACCGATCTCATATTCAACAATAAATGTTGTGTACAAAAACAATTTCCACAATTTGTAATAAACTGAAATTAAACTTTTGACTTTGTATTCTTTTCCTTGCTAATGTTGTCTATTTTGTTCCAGTAATGATTTGCTATCAGATCATTATTACTAATGTTGTCTATTCTTTTCCATTAATGTTGTCTATTATGCATTGCACGGGTGGAATAACTAGCAAGTTATAATACCTTATATATGTAACAATAAGTAATATACATATATAACGGACAAATAAAATTAATATAATAACAGTGACAATAAAAGAGTGCTAATAGAACACAAATAATAACAATTATAATGATAAATAAAAAGTATGACTCTTCAAGAGCAAATAGTAATATCTTCTTCTAGAATAAATATTGTGGTTTTTTCAGCAAATCACAATTAATAATAAAGCTCAGAATTTTAGATACGAACTATATTATACTAGAATACACTTTCAGCTTTTAACAAGAGAGAACTTTTAGTCTTTCGAGAACACAACGAAATATTTTATATTAATAATATCCAAGAATACCCATAAAGATAGAATTTATATTCCTTTAGGTAACCATAATTATTTACATATCTTCATATTTTTTTGGAAATATTTAATTATACATTATTTTAATTCTTTAGGAATTATTATAATGCAATCATAATAATCTTCAATATTATTAATATTATAATTGAAGACTAAATTCGCACAAACATTATATTAATTATTATCAACACTGTGAATCTAAGATTACATCCAATAAAAAAATATACCAATAACAACACATGGATATACAATAGTATATCATACCGTTGTTTTTAGAACGGCAAGGAAGGATAAAAACTATATAAATAGTGGTTGTCAAATCTATATTCATTACGTAATTGACGTCCAGAATTATCTCAAAAAAAGGGATCAATCAGTAGATAATTCATGATCTCCTTCATATGGTAAAACAAAAGAGTAATTGTCAATATGACATGAATGATTAGATACTAAAAATTCATTGAAATTGAATATTAGCAATCCAAAGTAAAATAAAAATTTTGATCTAATTGCATAAATCCCTTCTAATCAGAATTTGAGAAATATTTGTAGCACCAGATATCTCAATAAATCAACATTTTTCTTAGAAAATCCATAATTACCAAATGTTGGAAGAATTTTACCATTAAATTAGCAAACATTTCCTTCGACCTCTTAGAAGAATCTTTCCGTTAAATTGGTAGACTATTTCATGCATCAACTTGAAATCAATTCAATCTTACCATTCAATTGGCAGAAGACTCCGATAAGATGATATATAAACTCGAAAATTAAAAAAATATATTAATTATGATTCCGTTCATGAGTCATCAAATGTTTTGTAAATGCAAAATAATTGAAGGATAACATGCTATGAACTACAAAAGAAGAGAAAAATAGAGAAAAAACTTATGAATTGCATATCAGTTTATGAGAATCAACTACCTCTATTTATAGGTAAAGGTCTAGGGATTAGGGTTACCTTCGTCATTCACAATATTAATAAATAATTTACAACACTTTTAATATAATATATAGTAGTGGTGATGTCACGCCCTCTCTAGTTTTCCAATGTTATTATTATTGTTTATATTTGAGAGCAGACGCTTTAGTGCTTAATTTCATTTTTGTGCAATTTCTGGAAACGGGACTTACAAAACGAATACTTTGTACAACTTGGTTTAGATTTAGAAAAGGTCAAGAACGCAGCCGGTTATATATAATAATAAGTATTTCATTTGTTATCTTAACCAAGCCAAACCATGGAAAACAAAGCTTTTACATAAATATACTTATTGATACAAAAGATATTAAGCTCACGTATTGTTTTATATATATTTATAGTCAAAATATATCCTTATAGCTCCAAAATATAGGTTCCCTTTTACATGCAAAATCCACTTTCATCTGCGAGCATGTTCCGATTCTTGGATTGCTAGGCTAATATCCTATCTTCAACTATCTACAAACTTGTAAAAAGGGGAATGGGTACAACGTACTCAGTGAGTAATGAAATAAATGGGTACAACGTACTCAATGAGTAACGAAATACTTTGATTCACCATTCGTTTAATAAATGCATTTTCAAGAAAACCATCGAATAAGCAAAGCCTTTTGATATACAAAAGGGTCCTATTATTAGTTAAACTACTACCCGTGGTACGCGCATGATTCAAATATTCAAATGGCTAAGACCACGTAGCAAGGCCATAATACCACAAAGTGTACCGCATAGCAAGGTCATATTACCACAAAGCAAAGTAAAACTGGTAAAGTATTAATTAATGATTCAAATGTAATAAACCAATTTCGTTCCATAATAACAATGCATCAAAAATTCATGCACATCTTATGTAAATGTTATGAACAAGAGAAAGAGAAGCAAAATACTGGTTGCTCACCTTTCGAAGATTTCTTGAATAATACTAAGTAGAAAAGTACCTTCAAAATTTTGATATTTCTTTAGCAAAGCATCCCTTAAAGAGGAATAATATATATATATATGTGTGTGTGTGTGTGGAAAGGGCTTTGTTTTAAGTGTAAAAAGAGTATTTTGAGAAGTTTTAATTCGTGTTTTATAGTCTTACCAAACTTTGGACGAATTTTTGATAGGGTTTGGAGTGTTTTGTGAGTTTCCTTAGCTTTAAGACCTTTTTATACTTTCTAGATTTAATTGTTCTGAAGCAACATTTGAAATTCACAAATCACGAAAACGACAAATGTCTTATACACTTGGCAAATTTGGCAATTTCATTATTTACAATCGTGACAAGTGTCTTCACACTTGTCAAAACTAGCATTCTTTTTATTTACAAAAACTTCACACGTCTTTTGATTTGGTAATTTCGTAATTGCAAATATAGCAACTGTCCCTTAATTTAACAAATTTAGCGCCTTGTAACTAAGGATGATTTGAGCAATCCTTATTTATTTGAGTAATAAATTTTCAATCTTGGGGCACAAATAGTGAAAGATTCAAGTATTTATTCTAATTGTTGGCAAAATATTTATTGTGTTGTCAAATTTATTGCTGAATTTTTTATGGAATATTACAGGTGATATATTAATTCTATAAATTACAGTTTTGCACCCTATGCATGTCATACACCAATTATTTGAAAATATATATTAATTTCGCCAAGTTATTCTCTCATGGAAAATGAATCCACGTCAAAATGCAATTAGAGGAGAAAAACATAGTGGGTGTGGTAGGGTTGGAAGGAATAAATTAGATTTTTTTAAATAAATTTTATTTTTAATTTTTTCTTTTTCAATTTTCTATTATCATTCTTTTTTATATCTAGGGCAGTTTTCACTTTAATTCTCAACCTGTTGAAAATATAAGGGTAAAATTGTCAATTTGTAGGGGTTTAACGGAAAAATAGACGGAATCTTGATGGGAGGACAAAACTCAACTATTTATAAGAAAGGTTAGGGACCCACGATTTGAGTATATTTCTGGATCTGGACTTAAAACTTGGGGAATTTGAGACTTAAGCCTCAGGATTTGTAGCTTTTTGAATTTTGACTTGAAGATTTTGATCTCCGTTGAATTAGCTTTCTACATTTGAATTTGCTTTGAAATTTGTACTTAGAACTTGATTTAGAATCTAAGAAGACTTGATCTTCTTAGACTTAAAGGAGAATTTGACTCTTTTAGACTTAGAGAGAATTTGACTATCTTACTTTTCTCTTGAAATGCTTCTGCAGAAATTTTTGAGTTTGGAACCTCAAACGCTAAGACTAATAGGGTTTATATAGAAAACAGTCATGGTCTGTATAATCGGCTTACAAAATGGGCTGATTTGTGGGCTTTTGGCTATTTAATTTATTTAGTCTATTTAAAACTTTAAATTTTAATTTGACTTTAAAATTCGATCGGTTAACTATTAAAATTAAACCCGGCCCAAGAAATTTTTATTTAATTTAATTTTTTGATGTCTACAAATGTCCTCCATGATTTATCTATTTACAACAAATAAATAGATAAATCTTAGCTTGAATACGATTTGCATTTATCTTTGAACATACGCAAATAACACCTCTAAGAAAATTGAGACTCTAAGAGCAATAAGAGTTTCAACTTCAATACTCATCCAAGCATGAATAGCTTAATCGGAACTATTTGAGTTTTAATCAAACTCTTTTTGTTTTTGTTTTTCTTTTTTCCCAAATAGTTCCTTTTTTCTTTAAAACTTAATCATCAATTTTTTTCCTCAAATGATTCCTTAACTGAGAAATCGCACGTCTTTGATTTCAACCTTCTTTTATTTTTTTTTCTTTCTTTAACCAAATGATTTTTAATTGGATAAAGAGAAAAGATTTTTAATTGGATAAGGAGATCAACTTTAGTTCAAAATCCTTCAATAACAAGCCCTACTTCAAACATTAGAGCTGACCTGCTCAAGCATTATATAAGACCCTTCAAAACTGATATTTTCATTCACCAACTTTCCTTCTATTCACCAAGAATTGAAGTCAATTTTCCGAGGTAAAATTTTGTCTATACTTCCACGAAGCTCGTTCAACTAAGCTTTTCTCTCAGCTTAACTCCGATCTTCGATTCCTCTTCTTAAAATATCAATAGGACTTATTTCCAATTATACTATTTTCTGTCATTGCTTTGTTTGCATGTTTCATGGGATGGAACTTGGAACAAAGCCTTGTCTTTTCTTTGCTTTTCCCCCCTCTTAATGATCTCTTGCATGCAAGTTAAGACTTAGCTTTTTTCGCCCACCTTTTCCCATTTTTTCTCTTGGTTTCCGGGGACGCAAATTGCCCTTTTCTTTAATGTTGTTTCTTCCTTTAATCTTTTCACGGTTAAGAACTTTCAAAATCTAAGACTAAGTCAAAGATTAAGGTTTGGATCTTTTATGATTAAAGTAATTTTATGTTGAAGAATAAGGTTTGATCCTTTCAAAGTCTTAGATTCTTTATGTCAAAGACTAAGGTTCGTATCTTTTCTTTTTCCACTCTCTCTCTCTCTCTCTCTCTCTCTCTCTCTCTCTCTCTCTCTCTCTTTAAAGTGCTTAAACTTAATTATTTAAAAAAAATTTTGATGTAATACCGAGATCTAGATCTTTCAAAGTTTAAGACTTATGTCAAAGACTAAGAATTAAATCTCTTTAAACTTAAGAAATTAATTTGGTAAGTAAGGATTATTCCTTTTGAGGTTTGAGATATTGTGTCAAAAATAAAGGCTTGAACCTTGTAAATTTGAGGCACTTTAATTTGAAGACCAGTCCTTCTAAAGTCCAATATATTTAATGTCAAGGACAAAGGCCTAAATTTTTCCCAAATTGAAGTTAAACGATTTTCTTTCTGAAGTTTAGGATTTAAATGATCCTTTTCGGCAAGATTAGATAACTAATCTCATTTTAATTTAATTTAAATTAACTTGATTTTTTTTAACTTAACTTGATTTGATTTGATTTGATTTATGTTGAATTTGTTTATAATTTGATTTTATTTAAATTTTATTTTGATTGACACTTGGTCATGATAATTTTTTTCTTTTTAGTGATGTCTCAATCAAGCAAGGTCTACAGTGATGTGCCTAAAATTGAGGAAATTAAAAAAACAGGGTAGAATGCACCTTTCTTTCAATTGTATAGATGGGGATATCTTAACCAAGAGCAAGGTGAGCTCATGATTCGCATCCGCATGGTAATTCCACATACCCTGTCACCTATCACTTTTGATTTTGCATCACAAGTAGACATGTCAGTTCTAAGTGCTCTTTCATATACTGCTGCATAGCCAAAAGAATGGTTCTCTACTATTCCTATGCCTGCCACCACATCATGCTCCAAACATGAATTTTATTTCCTATGCCACTATTTGTAAAAGAATATATGACAAGGAGATTAGATGGGGAAGTACTTTGAAACCCGTGGAGAGAGAACTTATTTGCCGAAATTTTGGGACTGGTCCCTTTGGATCTAAAAATTGCTTATCAAGGAGAACAAAAAAGATTTGGCTCGCATAGTTGAAGCTGTGGCGAAAGACTATCATCTTCCCAACTCTACCTATAAAGCCCTTTGCTAAATTGGGTGCCCTGAGACCAATACCTTTATAACAACTGGCAGCAAAATTAGTATTTCTCTTTGGGATATGAGGATCATTACTGGCCTCTTTATTTCAGGTGAAAATTATAAGGAGGTAGTTTCAACCCTTTCAGAGTTGAGAAGCTTACTTTCCAAGTCTTATCTACACTTATTCAATGTTTACTCCATAATTGCTGACGAGAAAGGGTATGATCGTGTCATTGATTCTGAGTGGATTGATTTTTTATTTCGGCACACAAACTTTGTGTAGAATCCCCGACAAACCAAAACTTATAAGAAAGCTATGGTTGCTAATCCTTACAAGAAGAACCGAAAAGGACTAATGAGGACTCAGATAATTAGACCTCTCACATTAAATAAGCCACAGACACCCTTTTATCAGAATTAACCCCATTGACAGGATATTTCTTTGGAATTTTCTGAAAGGGAAAAAGGAGAACCAGAGGTTGCAGCTTACCTCTTTCTTTGGTTATGTCGTTTCCTTTTCCCTTCAGGAAATGACTGTTTTAGAGCATGCACCTTCAAAGTTGTTGCCATATTGGCCACGGGATGCACTTACAGCCTTGTCCCACATATTTTGGCTAGTATTTATAAAGGATTTACACAGGCCTCACATTGCTTAGGTGGGACTGACTGTGGCATGATTTCCATTCTTCTTGGAGTCTATGATCACATTGATGATAGTATTAGATTTTCCACTATTACGAGGTATGCAGGCAATTGTTTTCCAATCCTGGAAGCATAGTGCAGTGGACTGGGTGACATGGGACCAAATGAATTTTTCTAGAATCCCATAGCTTCAATTCCTATTTCAGAAGAGCGTAAGGACGATGGTTATATCACTTTGGAGACTTGGTTATCTCTTACTTGGACTGGAATTGGATCAATACTCTTCATTCTGAAGTATGTTTTGAACACACAATTTTTCTCCGATGATGATTATTAGCATTGGTGGAAAACCCACATACTACTAGGCTTCAAGGAATCCCAGTGCAACTTTTGTCATCGAGTGAAAACTCTAACTTCATCCTTGGTCAATCAGAGTAGGAGAAAAAGGACAAGACTCAAGAGCTAAACCTTCCTACGTAGAAAGAAATAACTTTTACAATTGAGAGAGGCTCGAAAAAACCTAAGATCTCTCTTACCCAAGCAACCACTACTTCCACCCCAAAACCAATGGAAAAAACCATCTGTGGCAGCCTTTGAAATGCAGATAATTCCAGAAGATAGTAGTTCTGAGGATCAAGTACAATTTTAACATTTTTTTTTGTTTAACATTTATTTCAGTTTTTGTCTAGTACATGATGTACCAAATTTGTAATTTCAGGTCTCCATTGCTCAAATTTGTAAAAATAAGCAAGTAAAGAAACCCAAAGCATCTCAAGATATTTAAAACCTTAAAAAGGTCAATCTTAAAACTTCGAAGACTAATTTGAGTCTTTATGATGTGCCTTCAGGAGGTGAACAATTGGACATATCGCCTCGAAAAAGGAATTTAGGTATTTCTTCATTACAATGCAATGAACTTTCACCTTCTTTTCTTTGTGTGCATTTTTTCTTCCTATTTTTGTTCTTAATGATATAATTTTATTTATTTTTATTTATTTATTTATTTGTTTGTTTTTTTGCAGCTTTTCAAACAATTCCTGCTAATTTAGAACTCTATTAGGATAGGGCATCTCCAAAAGATCAAGCAAATGATTTACCCAAAAATAATTGGTACACTCGAAGGAATTGAAGGGATAGACCCTTTTAAAGATCAACCTTGTGATTATCCAATCAGTATTGGAGGAGGTATTCTAGCTCTTAACCCAGATACAGAGGATATTCAAATGGTGAGGCTGAAGAAAACTCTGGGACTTTGGGAGTTAATGCCCCTCAAGTAGCACTAGGGATTTTAGTAGTACCCATCTCAAATAACACTATTGCTTCTTCTTTACATTCAACTTCTAGCGACATTGCGCAAGTGGGTTCCTCTATGTCTGAACTTCCATCAAAATTAGCTAAGGAAAACTTTCTTTTGAAAGAGGCATTTTGAGAAGACTCAATCTTTTATATTCAGAATAAGCTCAAAAAAATTTTGAAGGATGATTTGTACGATCTTTTTACTTGGTAGAATGATAATGCTCAAGCAATTACCGGAGTCATTTCTGGTCCATTCCATAGTGATTCACAACCATTCCTTAAGCATATAATGCCTTTATACAGAGACTTGATGCTCACTTGTCCAGAAGACAACAAATGATAAGGAGTCTTCCAGCAGCAGAAGGGGCAAACCAAGTGAAAGAATTGGAAGATCAATTAGAAGCGAAACAAATAACTACTTCTGCTTTGAATGCTAAAATCGATTAGCTTCGTATAGAACTCCAAATCAGTTTTGAAGAACTTGACAAAATTGAAGGTGCACTAGATTCCTTAAAGTAAATGCCAATCAGGAATGCCAATGAAGACAAGGCGATCGAGAAGGAGCAAATGGTCCTTGCAGAAGAATTTTTAAGCTTGGCAACCAAAATTTGATTATTTGTAGTTGCATTTTTTATTTACATTTTTTTTAACATGTGAAACTTGAATTAATTTTCACTACAATATCAATGAAATTCGTTATTTTATCTCACTTTCCACAACAAGTAGCTAGAGAACAAACTCTTTTTGTTAATTATATTTTGATTGAACTTGGACTAACAAGAATTTTATTATCCAAGTTGTCTATGTACCCTTGCAAGGGATCAAGTCAAAATGTAGTTCATTTACAAGGACTTTTTTAGTTAGTTTTAATTTTAGTTTTAGCCGTTCATAGTTTATCTTGTTGTGGGCCAGGAGCAATACAATAAGATCTCTCTTTCTTTCTTTCTTTTTCTTTTTCTTTTTTTTTACCATGAAGAAAATAATAAGAATAAAACTTTTTAGTGTAAAAACGTATCAACGATTTCCCATTGATTGGCCTGATTTGCAATCCATCCTTATCAATAATCTTATGTGCTCCATTTGTGAAGACATGAATGACAACGAATGGACCATCATACTTAGGCTAGAATTTGATCCCTACTTTTCTGGAGATGATAATTGGCCTTCAGAATGAGAGCACTAAATCTCTATCTTGGAATGATTTAGGCTTCACCTTTTTGTTGAAATACTTTGCCATCTGAGCTGGATAGAATTCAAGATACATCTGTATCACTAGACTCTTTTCATCCAAGACTTCTAACTCTTCAAGTCAAAGATGAGCATTTTCTTCCCCAGTCAATCCTTTTTGAATGGCAATCTATAAAGAGGGAATTTGACACTCTAAGGGTGGTACAATTTCTGCCCTACACACCAAAGAATAATGAATAGCTTTTATCAGAGTCCGACAAGTATTTGTGGAGCTGATTCAGCTTCATATATTGTAGTAGAGTTAGACTCAATTTCTGAATTTGATACTTCCCCATAAGCCACGTGATTAATTCAGAAAGTCTCTTAATCGGTGTCGCCTTCCTACATCAAATTAGCCTTTTTATTCTTGCATTTTCAATTTTGATCTCAAGGTTAACTCCAAGTCTGGAGAACGCAGATTGTCTTTATGAAGGCTTTGGTTTAGCAGATGCATTGTCGTCTATAGAAGGATCATCACCTAGCCTTTGGAAGTCAGATGATTTACTTTTGGATTTTGATAAAGCAGAAAGATTGACATTTAGTCTTTCAAACATATAGACTCTGCCTTTCCCATTTTAAATTTGATGAAAGACTGAAGCTCATTCTTCTTGCTTCTCTTCATCAAGAACTTAAAAAAGTTGGATCATAATTAGATTTGCAGAACCCTTCTTGACCTTAGCTTGTTTTGAAGAACCTAGGTTATACCTTAACCCGTATCCCTTATCCAACACCCACTAGAAAGGACAACATCCAGATTATCTAATTTTCAAGGCTTGTCCTTTCCATATCCAGCATTTTCAAGCAATTTTTGAGCGCGAGGATTGTAATATCCACTGAGTATCTGCTTTGGCTCTTCAAGTGCCTTTGAACTAGAGATATCTTTTTCTGATGATCCAGAGATTGTAAGCTTGCATATGTTTGATATTTTTATTATAGTGTTATCAACCTTTGAACTCTTGACAAGTTCATGAGGTAAAATTAACTTTGGGATACGAGGCACCAGAAAAGTCAATCCTTTGGGATATATAAATGAAGTATGAGAAGTATTTGAAGACTCTCCTTCGAACATCTTTGACTTTCCTATGGGAAGCATAGCCAAATTTACATTTTCTTTGGCTTAATACCTGGAAGTACACAATCCTACTAAACGCAGCTCCTTATTCTCTAGATAGAATTTAGCATCGACAAAATAAGCTTCCTCTTAAGTGAATGGCTTCGTCTCAACATTACATATTTAACTTTTTCGTCTTAGCCGTATTTCAATCATTGGTGCCATATAAAAGCTACTACTCCTGTTTCATGCAGCCAAAACTGTCCAAGTAATAACTTAAATGATGTTTTAGCATTAATGATATGGAATAGTGCTGACGAGATTAACTCTCCCATTTGCATCTTTAGACAAGTCATTCCAATAGTGTTTTGGCCATTCTAGTTGAATCCTTATATCATGATTTTTTATTTTTGGCAAAATCACGTTGACTTAGTCTAATCTTCCTCACTGTATGGATCATTATGATATTCATGGCTGATTCATAATCAACAATAATGTAATAAAGTTTGCAATCTTGCACTTAACTACGATCTCTACAGTGGCATGTTATGTAAACAAGAACCCATTTATAGGTCATCGTCACTGAAAGTAATAGTAGTCATGCAGTCTTGTTTAGTTACAGATTTAAAGATCTTGCCTTGATACTCCTCCGGATTGCTTAATGCTGCAACCAAGGCCAAGTGATCATCGAATGACAAATGTACAATTTATGTCGCACTCGTGTTTGAAGGAATATTGTTGAGCCGTAAGATAGTTTTTGTTAATTTTGATGTTCCCTCTTTGCTGTTGTGAGATTTATTCTCTCCCTTATCATTTATCACATTGGAAGAGAAATACTCCCTATCAAAGAAATCTTTAGGAAAATATTCCCCTAAGATTATAGGAATTGCAACTTTTTGTGACATTTTGGGCACCTTTGCTTCAGTATGGGATTTCTTCTTTTGATGAGTCCTTAGCCTTGAATTTTTATTTATGATACAAAGCTTTGCAAACTTTGAATTTTTCCAGCGTCATCTTGTCACGACTGTCCATGCCCTTGACTATCATTTGATTATCTCTTCGGTAGATTGTACATCAAAACTTTCTACCCCCAGTAACGGTACTGTAGAATGAGACAGATATGATGTGTTACTTGTCTTCTTTAAATTGTTATATTTTTCCTTTTTACTTATGAAGGTAGACCACCCGTCTCTAATCTCATCGTCTATTTTGGGACCTTAGGCCCAACGATCTGCATCATCTATCATGGTCTTCTAGAATGTTGAAAAATAAGGGCCTGGCCGTTCCATTCCAGGATAGATATTGACAATTGTAACTTCTTCGTGTACTTCAACTTCTACCTGTAGTGCACCTTTAGAAAGATGTGGCCCAACCTCCACTAGTCCAGTAACAGAGTTTTCAGAACCATAAGTCAATAGAAAAGAGGGTTTTTTTCTCATATATTGGGATTGGATCAAATGATCCAAAAGAGACCATTAAACAATTTACAAGTGATTTTTTACTTGTTTCCAATTTCATCTTATTTTCTTTGTCCAAACAAACAATAAGATACTTCAATACAGAGCACTTCTCCACCAGATGATTGATGATTAGATGGAACCTACAATATTTAGGATTATCGACTTAACCGACTTCTTCAGGCCTCTTTGGTGTCGGTAATTCAATTATTTTTGCTCAAGGAGCTGATATAAGATCCCTAAGACCTCAGCATCTTAGAGTGGAAATTCCTTCTTAGCCAATTCTTTCAAGGTTGGAAAACTATTCCTTTGGCCTTGGCCTTTATTTGACTTGCATACAAGTTTGTACTCCAGTTTTGGGTTTGAGCTTGAGTTAGAGTTTGATTTTTTGAAAGTAATCTTTGTTAGAGCAGTTAAGACAGTCATAGCTTCCTTGGATTTACTTGGCTTTGCCTCTTTCTTCATATCTTTTTTGTATTCCTTTTTTCATGTAGATCACTTGGCAAGTGACATCCATGCCTTGTGATTTAGAATTTCAAGTCATGAGCGGTGTGGCTAACTCTTCAAAAGAGCGAGACATATTTGCCTAAAGATTGTAAAGCAATCCCAAATGCATGCCCTGGACATATATGTCAATGGAGGGTGATTCATTTATACACTCCTTGCAGATTAGTATTAGATTTCTCTAGCACTCAATGTACACCACCGGCGCTTCTTTGCCTTTTTTTCCCTAGCAAGTTCCGGTAGACCAACTGTTCACTAAGTGCTGTAGAAGTGCATAAGAGATTCAAGCTCTAATTGGTCCCAACTATCAATTTAACCTACTTGGAGATTAGTGTATCATTTGAATGCTGCACCTTTAAGGGAGTGGACAAACTGTTTGACCATAGTGTCATTATAAGTGAAATATTATTGCAAGTCTCAATAAAATGGGCAGCATGTTACTTTGGGTTGCCTTTTCTATCAAAACATTAAAATTTCAGATGTTGATAGCAGAGGGACATCCTCATCTCATTAATTCAATGAGTGTATAGTTTGGCATATACTATCGAAGATTGCGGTAAGCCACTATATTAGGCTCAAATGGTGTCATCAATCATGTGCTGAACAGAGAAGGAGCCAACAAAGACTTAAGTAGTATCACGCAAAACGTTTAGCACCACAACTATGTCTTGTTGGTCTTGCTTTTGCTGTTGCTTTTGCACCTTTAGGCCAGTACTTTTAGAGGAGCCTACATTTTCTGGGCTAACTTCTACCGCTGGGTTTTGAAGCTCCAACTTTTGCATCAGCATTGCAATTTGAGCGTCTTTCTATTCCAAGGACTAATTCAATTTTTCAATGGCCAAAGTCATTTGTTGCATTTGGTCATTTGAATTTGAGTTCACTTCTATGACTATTACTGGCTCTAGAGAGTCATCAGAGGCAGTGTAGCCACCCGTTTTCGTGGTGGTGAGTTTGAATGAGTACACCAGGAAACCGATTTGTTGCTTGACACAAAACGAGAACGGGGACTTTTTCCCTAGTCTTGAGATTTGCTGAGGTTGATCTAGGCCTCTTTTTGGTTTTGAGGGATTTAGAGCCCCTTTTTGAGAGCTTTATCAATGGTGAAACCAACTGAGCTTCCCCAATCCTTGTCCGGACGTGTATTGAGCAGAAAATATAGCAAGCGTCTCCTCAAAAGGAGTCACAATTTCATGTTCTTTGTCACTTGCCATTGTGATTTTGGTATTTGAAATTGATGGATTTTGTGAAATCAAGAGATGGAAGGCAAGGGTGTCCCACTGGGCGTGCTAAGAAATTGTCACAAACAAATTTCGCGTGTATTAAAATAAATAATTTGAAAATTTATTACAATTGGAATTTGATAAAATGCAAGTGGATTGACACTCTTGTATTGCTAGGTTGCAAAACTCCTCTGATTGACTATTCCAACTTTGAAGATGAACTACCACGTGATAGGATTTTTGGCGTGTAATCAATTGGAGATTTGAAGCCTCAATTTGAGTATATTTTTGGATCTGGGCTTGAAACTTGGGCAATTTGAGACTTAAGCCATGAGATTTTTAGATTTTCGAATTTGGACTTTAAGATTTGATTTAAAAAAGATTTTGATCTCTTTTGAATTTCTAGCTTTCTGCCTTTGAATTTGCTCTGAACCTTGTATTTAGAACTTAATTTAGAATTTAAGAAGACTTGATCTTCTTGGACTTAAAGAAAATTTTACTTACTTTGGTTTAGACAAAATTTGGCTCTCTTGCTTTTCTCTTGCAATGCTTCTGCCGAAATTTTTGTGTGTGGAACCCTAACTCCTAAGACTAATAGGTTTTACATAAACAATAGTCATGGGCCGTTTCGCGGTGCTTACAAAATGGGCTGATTTGCGGGCTTTTGGTTATTTCATTTAATTTGGTCTACTCAAAACTTTGGATTTTAATTTAACTTTAAAATTAGTTGGGTTAATTATTAAAATAAAACCCGGCCAACGCAATTTTTATTTAATTTAATGTTTTGATGTCTACAGTCTCCGACATAGCTTTTAATTACCAACATGTCAATTTTACCATTAACCCCTATCAAAACAACTACTATTCCCTTTTTTTCTTTATTTACACTATAGGGTCTCAACCTTTTTATATAATTTCGTCAACATCATTTTTTAGGCATATAGAGACGCCCAATTATTGTGTTACATCCCAACTAACACCAACAGTCACCAACTTTTCAATTACTAATATTAATTTATGTTAAAATTTTTATTATACCCTTACTTATTTAAATAAAAAATAAAGAATAATAAAAAATAAGAACTACACCCATCCTAGTTCGCCTTACCCTAATGATAACTGCTAAAAAAGTTGTCTAAACTTGATCTACATCAAATTTGATGGATACATAATTCATGTAAAGAAAATTGCCAGTTCGAGAATAAGAGATCAAAATTTTTTGATTCGTCACAGATCACGTAGCGGACATAGATCAAGGTCAATCCAAAAAAACAACTCATTTTCAATTTTCAAAAATGAAATGAAACCTTAATGTCCTAATTTTAATTTTAACCTTGACCCACCCCGATCCATTATGCACATCGATATAATTTTATCTACTAGTTGCATATTATATTTACAAGTGACACAGGTCAAGCCATATCCATTCTAAATCTGCTATACGGGAATATAATGGTGTCATCTTTGAAATTTACCATCGGAATGATGCTATTTTTAACAGTAAAAGAGAGAGAGGAAAATTCCCCATTTAATAAATTTTTTTGAACCTTGAAATCTACCCTGCGATCCACGATTGGTGGATCAAGTTAGATTTTGAGGGATATTTGATCGGGAGCAAATCAATGTGATAATATATCACAAAAAAAAGGCAAGAATTTAGAATTAGAGTATTAAGGGTTGGTATGATTTTTTATAAATTAAAAATTAGTTTTTTTGGGCGGACACTGATCTATACCCCTGCATCATTTGTGGTAGATCAAGAAATCAGATCCGATTTATCCCACTGATAGTTAGATCCACAACTTTTTTTTACGTGGATTGGATATCCATCAAGATCATTATAGATTGAGTCTCTTTGTTATCATTATTTATGGCTATTGCCACTGGGTTGTATTGGAGTGGATTAGATTATGTGGACTTCTTATTTTCTATTTTTTTTTATTTTTTGTTTAGAATCAATGGTATAATGGTAATTTTAAAGCTGTTAACAATATAAATTAAAATTTTCAGTATGAAAAAATTTAATGGGTATATAGCACGAAACTAAATGAAAGATTGGGGTCCTATATGCCCAAAAAAGATGGAGACAAAATTGTATAAAAATTAAAAAATTGAGGACAAAAATTGATAATGGGGACATAATACGATAATAAATGAAAGACTAGAGGTTTAGTAGGCTCAAAAAAAATGAAGACAAAATTAATTCAAAGTTGACAGGTTGAGAACCTAGAGTGAAAATTACCCAAAAAGAATAGAGACAAGATTGTGTAAATACTGAAAGATTGATGACTAACGGTGAAATTCATCCTTGTATCTACGGCTAGACATCAGATCCGGAAAACTGCCAACCCGACCTAACTGACCAGCAATAGGTTTGATTGAATCAGGTCAACACAGCCAATGGGTTGGGTGTCTGGCTTAAAGTGCAGAACCCGACTTGAGTCTAGTCGAGTGACAGGTTGACTCGGAACAACCCAGTCAACCCGACTCAGTGAAACCCGAATCGGGTTAGACGCGACTAACTCGAAAGTTTTTATTATTATTATTTTTTTGTCCCCAATAAAAATGGGTTTAGCTTAATACTTACATTAATTTGACAATTCCGTTTCTCACACAAGAGTGAAGACACACACAGACACCAGACTCTCTCTCTCTCTCTCTCTCAAGGCTCTCATGAACCCTATATTAGATTTTCAGTTTCCTCCACTAATCCGCCACCGTCCCACTAGATCCTGCGCTGATCCACCGTTGTCCCACTCGAACCGCGCGCTACCGTTGCCCGTCTTTCCCCGTTCCGCCGCGCACTCTACCGACCTTGCAGAGCCCTACTTCCCTACTGCTACTGCCCCTCTCCTCCTATCCGCGCGCTGTGACAGCAGCCTCCATCTTGCTGCTGCTGTCGCCTCAGCTTCAGTTCCTTTTTTCTGCTTTTGATTTTTTGTTGCCTGACTTTGCAAAATAATTGGTAAAGCTATGTGAAGACATGGTGGTTGAGATAAAGCGTACTATGTATATAGCAATTCACTTATTCAGCAAGAATGTGATGTTTGTGGTGTTTGTGGGATTTTGAATGTGAGATGAATTCTAGTGGTGCTCATTCAAGAATTTTTATGTTTATGGAATGAGTTAACAAACAAACTCAGAAATGTAACCTTTTGCTCTGAAATTTTAGGGCAAAAAATGGGCTGACCTTTTATTTTACAGATAATGGGCTAGTTTCAAGAATTTGGGCCTTTTTAAAAAAAAAAAAGAAATTGGCCTTATTGGTTGTCGGCCCAAACCACCAACCTACTCAACCCACTCGGGTTGAGTCGAGCTTTGAAACCGAGTCGGATAGGCTAGGTTCCAAAATTCTTAACCCGACTCAATGTCGGGTTGGTTGGGATTGGGACCAAACCTCACCGACCCGTCCAATGCCTAGGCCTACTTGTATTTGTATCAATCTATATTTTATATAGTTCTCATTTTACACTATATGTTATGACACTATATAGTTTCATACATATAGTTTTATATTATTTTTAATATTATATATGCATCAATCTATGTTATTTATGTATCATATTGAATGTTATGTGTCTAATAAGGTATGTTATTTGCAAGAGAATTCTATATTACATATGTAACAAGATGTTTTATACATGTAACAATCAATGCTACGTTCTGATTTGTAGGGAAAAAGGTTTATTAAAAGAATGGTGATGGTGAAAATTGAAAAAAAGGAAACATAGTTGAGTGATGTTATATTATACGTTGTTTTACAAATTACAAATATTTAACACCAATTAAAAGTTCAAGGCCTTCACTTCCGTAAAACCAAAATATAATTCTTCAATGATATTTTCACTCATTTTCCAAGCAAAAAAAGAATCTTAGCTTTGACCGGCACTCAATATGAGTATTTTCTGGCACCTATAAGGGTGCCGTTATATGACGTAGTTGCATGTATGTAAGTCATATGACTGTAAGTATGTACATGTAGAGTGCATGTATATAGCTACATAACTTAGATGCAAAGTATATTTTCTTAACAATCAAACAAAGGTAAATCGTGTAATATTTTAATTATTACGTGTTTGCGACTTATTTTTTAACACTCCATATATGTCTATAATTAAATCGATTTTTGAGTTAAAATGATTATTTAATTTTAATTTAGTAAAATAGGGAAATATATAGAATTTGGCCGAAAATGTGGTGCGATGGTTGGGATAAGTTTTGTGAGTGGATGACTATCCTGCCGCTGAAACTCAAGAAGCCATAACATTAGTTTTCTTATCTCTCACTCCAAGTTTCTTTGCTGGTACTCCAAGTTTTATTTGTACTCCAAACCTTTCTTACGCAATAATCTTGTACATGTATAAGTAGCAACTCTTATCTTGTAAATTAGAGATACACAGTTCATGAGTTTTTTTCTTCAAATTTTCTCTGTCGTTTATTATTTTATTTCTAATTTCTATAATACATTTAATATGAGCGTATAAGAGAATTAATATTTTTAGTTATTTTTTAAAAAGAAAACTGAACCATATTTTGACACGAACGAAAAAAGAAAAACTGAACTATCTTTTGTAACGAATGAAAAAGGAAAAATTGAACTATCTTTTTGATATGGAGATAGTATTTCTCTTCTTTATATTTGACATTTTTATCTTTCTTTTGCCAAAATTTGAACACGCGTTAGACCGAAGAAAGGGGACTCAGTCAATTTAATGACAAATGTCGTGTCTAAAGACATGAGTACCAAGCATTTGTATTAATCTGAAATCGACTTTATTTTTATTATGTTATTAATGCTAACGTTAGTTATTCATTGTGATATCCTACTATTCCAATATAATTTATTTTATCTATAATAATATGTGCCGTAAAGTGCACAGGTGTTGCACCAATTAATGGGGCATAAGTGAAAAGCTTTTTGGTGCTCATTGCAAAACAGCATTGGAGGGACAAGTTGCTCTAACTAAACTACCATTGAGCTAATTCCATTTTGAATATGATTGCCCATTGGCATGACTTTGTAACTTATGTTGATAAAATCTTAAATAGCATTTACAATTTAAGATCTATTTTTAATGGAATTAGAACCAAATGCAACCAAAACTAAATAGTTCGGTTAACTACAAAAACTAGTAGATTTTCGGTTTGATTCATTTTCAATTTGCTTCTATTATTATTATGGACCATTAAGTATACTGCATAAAAAATTTTCTTGATTTTTTTATTTCGTTTGGTTCTCCTGGAACTAGAATCTAGTAGGATCCCTTCTCACTACTTCTTGTTACAACATTCAAGTTCGTCCATGCTATCACAATTATTTCAATTCAGTACTGCACAACATACACTGCCTACTTTATTCCAGCCCAACAAACTAAAGTTAGCAAACATTTACAAGGTACAAACAATTCATCACTGTTATCATTTTTTCAATAAAACATAACTAGAAAATGCAAAATGCATTTGACAAAACTTCTGCATGAGATTGAACTTGACTCCCATACCTTAATGAGTGATACTGTTTATTTATATTGGAGATCGGTCCCTAGTCTAGTTGGTATTACTACATTAGAGGATGAGTTGATATGTATAAATACATGAGGTCTTCATTTATTTAATGACCAATAAAGAGATGACAACTAGACTGAAGACGATATGAATAAATACATGGAGTCCTCATTTATTCAATAGCCAAGAAAGAAATGACAACTAGACTGGAGACCTAGATAAATAGCATTGTTCTACTTTAGTTAATCAGAAAAGACTTGCAAAATACCTATAGAACATTAGTTTCCACAATCACTGCTGCATCAGATTATTGATTTCCACTCCCCAATTTAGGGTTCTATCCCCAACCCCTTTCTGGTTCCTAGTTAGTTCCTTGAAGCCATCCTCCATCTATAGACTCCAGACTCCCACTCAATCCATCATCAAGAAAGTCACCAACTTCACTGTACCCTTCGGCTAGACCGGATACTTCCCCAAAAAGCAAGCATAGCAAAAGTTCGGCGACTCATTGCCCAATATCTTCTTCAAGCTATCAAATGGTAGAAAAGCAAGCGAATCCGAGCCAATGAACTCTCTGGTCTCCTCCACATTCATCCTATTGGATATTAACTCCTCTGCATTAGGCGTATCAACGCCATAGTAGCAAGAACCAATGATTGGGGGACTCGCGATCCTCATGTGGACTTCTTTCGCCCCTGCCTCTTTTATCAGTCTAACAATCTTTGACGAAGTTGCTCCCCTAACAATGGAATCATCCACCACCACTACTCGTTTTCCCTCCAACACTGCCCTCACTGGAGAAAGCTTTAGCTTCACTCCAAAGCCCCTAATCTTCTGAGATGGCTCAATGAATGTCCTCACGACATAATGTGACCTAATCAAACCCTACTGAAATGCTACCCCCGCTTTGGCAGCATATCCAAGTGCAGCCACAACCCCTGAATCAGGCACAGCAATCACAACATCGCAATCCACCGGAGCCTCCATGGCTAAAATCTCCCCAAAAGCACGCCTTGATTCATACACTGACCTCCCAAAAACTATGGAATTTGGCAATGCAAAGTATATATCTCGAAAATACACGACTTGTGCTCGGGATGAGGCATCAAACAGAGCGACCGGACACCTTCCTTATCGACCACAAGAACCTCACCAGGATTAACCTCCCTTTCATATATAGCCTCAATCAAATCCAATGCACAAGTTTCAGAAGCAAAAACCACAGCACCATTACTCCTTCTACCCATAACCAATGGCCTAAACCCAAAAGGATCCCGAACAGCAACAAGCTTGTCCTCTGTCAAGAACACCATAGAGTAAGCCCCTTGGAGCTTCTCACAAGCCTCAACAATTCTCAAGAAAAATGGCCAAGCTTTTGATATTGCAATCAAATGAAGAACCACCTCTGTATCAGAACTAGTATTGAAAATGGACCCATTTTCCTCTAACTGAGCCCTCAATGCCTGATAGTTCACCAAATTCCCATTGTGGGCAACTCCAATTGACCCAAATCTGTAACCTGCAACAAAAGGCTGTACATTCTTAAGCATGCAAGCTCCTGCTGTAGAATACCTAACATGTCCTATGGCCATATCCCCTGGAAACTTGTCCAATTTCGATTCATTGAAAACGTCCGCTACAAGTCCGACGCCCGTGACCGACTGAAGCACGCTGTCGTGAACGGAGACAATTGGAGAGCGTGGAGAGCTAAATAGCAAAGACGGGAGGCCTCAGGGTCACCATAAATTCCGACCACTCCACACTCTTCACGGGGTTTGTCGTCATCATAGAAATTTAGGGAATTTTCATCTGGATTTTTCGCTGTTTCTCTCACGATATCGGAGAGTGGTTTTTTGGAGTGGGTAACGTGGAGGGATTTCGGAATGTTGTTGAGGAGACGGGAAACGAGTTTGTTCAAGTGCTGCGATGGAGCGGAGGGAATAGAAGAGAGTCTGGACGAGGAAAAGGATGAGAAGTTGGGTTTCACGTTGGCGGAGGCGGCGAAGGTAGTGGGGGCGGAGGCCATGTAGCGATAGGGAGGCCCTCCAACCCGAGTGAAGTACGAATAGCCTAAAATGATACACGACAAGGTTTTGGTACTTCCAGGCCAGTCTGTGACCAAACGAGGGTCACCCGAGGCTTCAAAATGGTAAATTGCAGCTTTCGTCCCTCACATAGGGAATTGACCGCACTTGAATAAGTTTTTTCCAAAATAAAATAAAATAAAAAATAACATTGCAAATTTTAGAACATATGAAATTGTGTATGAAGTGGATCTTTTTATAGTTGATTTTTTAGGAGAAATGTGTGGTTAAAAAATAGTATAAGGGATTGTGAAAATTTTGTTATAAGAATGTAAAACTGATAATGAATTGACACGGAAATAAAAAAGAATTGATTCTAAAAAAATCCACCTCATACACATAGGCTTTTAGGTTTTGCATTTAAGCCAAAATTTTCTTCATTTTTTTTCTTTCCAAACTAGGCGGGCTTCATCCCACTCTGACTTTGCACGTGGAAAAAAATCTCTCTTTTTTGAATATTACAAGGGGATAGTAGGGGTGGGGATTTGAACATTTGATCAAGAGCTTGCGAAACTAACTATGATGCCAATAGACTACACAAGTCTTGGTGGAAAAAATCTCTCCTAAAACTTGGGACAATGTAATTTATAATTCTTGATTGCACAAGACATTTGATTGGTTTGTTTTTTGTTACAAATGCGAGGATATGAATCTTTCACAATAAACAATTTTGTAGTAGTATTTTTTTTCTGAGCTATTTTTCTTTTGTTGTTCTAAGCCTACTCTTTAGATCATAATATAACTATATATATATATATATTCTCCATATAAATCAAGGTTGTAGCGCTTTAGATTATACTAGTTATGGCACGTGCATTGCACATGTCGTAAAGTTAGCATGAAATATATTTGTAAATAAAAAATTAAATATTGCTTCAAACAATTAACGAAGTGAATTTAAATGTGATATATAGAAAATATCTTTTTTGCAATGCTTCACAGATAAGTAGCACAAAAAAGAAAGATGACATATTGATCATTTTCCCATATAATATTAAATTTGCAATTTTTTTTTTTGTTATTAAAGGAAGATAGTTTTATATTTATAATTATTTATAATTGAAAAATAAATATTAAAATAACTATATTTAAAAAAAAGAAAATATAGAATTATTAATTAGTTATCCACAAAATATAATATAAGTATGATTAATTAATTTTCACGAAATACAATATAAATATAAAATAAAATAAAATTCAAACTATAGTCTGTCAAATTTGGCTTGTCATAGATTTAAAACAGATAAAGAAGATTAATTTGAGAATCTTTTTTAACATAACTAATTCAAGAATTGTTGAAGTATGCTTTTAAAAATTTTAAATATTTATTAATATTTCTAGCAAATATAGCGTATTTATGTGTGGGTGATGAATTTATAATTTTAATTCATATGTAATGACATAATCGATTGTGGGTAGAGGCATGGTAAAAAAAATAAAATAAAGTAAAACGTCAAAAAAAAAAGAAAGAAACAAATTTCAACAGGACACAAGCAGTAGAACGGTAATCCAAACAAAAAAAAATTATTTAGGAAAATCATTATATTTTGATAGATCATTTAATTATATGTAATTGAAAAGAAATTAATATATCAATGTATAAAAAAATATCCAATTAGGCTCAAATTAAAACTTATTAGGTCACACATATAAATCTATTCATATATAATCTAAGCTCATAAATATATATATATATATAATATAATATTCTATAATGAGTAGAGATGTGGAAGAGTGATTTAAATGAAATTTTTGAAATTAGAAATTAAAGGTAAACAAAGTTGATAGAAAAAAAAGTTTATATAGATAAAGATCAGTCAAGTCCATAATTATTAAAAATACTAAAATAATTATTCCTATATAAAAGGAAAATATGAAATTAGGTGCCAGCTAATATTTAAATGATTAGACAGTTATATAAATGAACCAATGCTGGGGAGCATTTTATGAGCCAATTAAAGTTTAGGTTTTAGCAATGTTCTAAAAATCTCGCTTAAGCGTCGCCTAAGCTTGAAGCTTCTCTCCATGCTTTGTCACGCTTTGCGCTTTATCACGCACTAGTTGCACTTTTATCGCGCATTAAAGCGCTTAGACGCGTATAAACTCAATGCTTAGCCTTGTCGCTTTTCTACACCTCACGCTTTCTAGAACATTGGGTTTTAGTGGATTTTAATTGAATAGATTTGAGCCATTAGATTACTTATAATGAATCATTAAGATCATTTATTAGGAAGTTCATAGAACTATGTACATATATATACACACACACACATATATGGGGAAGAAGTGTTATTGTTTGCAAGGTCTCGATCATTTGCATAGACCCACTTTTCATTCCATTTATGGGAATTTGATGATCTATAAACTAAACGATTGGCTCATGTTTGAGCATGATGAATCACTTCGTGCTGACCTGTTGCCAATCTGACTCAGATTTTCCGATGTAATAAATAAAAGTTGTCGCTTATGTAGCATCTCTGAGAACAAACCATTCTGGAAATGTCTTGCTCTAGTCGTTGTGAATTTTCCTTCTGATTGAATTGCAATGACAGCTTAGTTTTTGGGCTGAAAAAGCACGTCGATCCAAATAAATCATTCTTCTGGTCTCTATTCACTCCCCACCCCGAAATTGACCCAACGAACAGCGCCCATTCGCTTCGCTAAGGTACGGACATAGTACAAAAAAAAAGAAAAAGAAAAAAGGGGAAAAAAAAAAGAAAAAAAGAACATTTTGTGCAGGAAATTTAGAGAAAAGAAGGGGAAAAGAGAGGGCAAAAAAGGACAAAAAGGGCAACGACACTGGGGCCCATAATTGGCTCTTATCATATGGTAAAGATATATATATATATATATATATTTCTCCATATAAATTAGGGAAATAATATAAAATTGGGCGTGTTGCGCTATAAATAGTGTCAGACGCATGTTTAGTGTATATCTGAATACGTCGCATCAATGTTGTGACTTGCGGGTTAACGTGGTCCGCAGTCAATTGATATTGTGTGTCCAATCACAGGCCACGTAGTTATCAAATACTATTTATAGCGCTAAACGTCTGATTTCACGTCATTTCCCTATAAATCATTTTCTTATTATTTGCTACAAACATTAGTTCTATCTTTCACCACAAAAGTTTCTAGTACTCTAGTTACAGGATTGACTTGTTTATTTAGCGAATGTGAATACCTTGGTATGAACTAGTAAATAATTAGAGCTTAATTGTAGTTTGAATAAGTGCTGCAGTGACTAGTTAGATGTTCACATTTTAGACAGAAAGTTTCGCGTTTGAACGACATCATTCTCTTAATTCCCTTTCCCTCCACTAGCTCACCCTTGTATTAAAAGACAAAAATAGAGCTTAACTAGTTGATTATTAAGACTTTAAGTCTATTTGTCTACTTCATTTCTATTTATTATTTTTTTGATAGGGGGTATATAGAGGAAATGATGGAAATATAGGGAAGGGCATGTATATCTCGAACCTGGGACCTCCGGCCTGAAATGTAAGCATCCTAGCCTGTACTGAGTAATAGTTCTAGAATATTAGAAATTTTTTCTATATTTTACTACGAAGTTGTTGTTGTTATTATTATTACGTTGAATGATTTCATACTAATATGCGTAAAGGTAGGTTCATAGAGTTGGGGAGTATCAAGAAAAAAAATGGATTTTTTAGACACAATAGAAATATAAGAAAATTTTCAAGAACTTTTTGAAAGTTTTGTTAAAAAACTTTCCACCTATGTGACATGTATAAATGCACGACATGCGTATTTCAAACCCAAGTCATGTATATTTTAAATCCATATAATATGTATTCATACATCCCACATAGATAGAAAGTTTTTTAGCAAAACTTTCGAGAAGTTCTTAAAAGGAACTCTGGAAATATATATCATCTGAAATGTGTAAATCATTACAAAAAATCAAAATGAAGTTTTAACAGTTGATATTTCTGTCTAAATGAAGTGAAACCTTTAAAAATGAAAGAAAAAAAAAGTAACTATTGTAAGACCAAACTTGTAAGAAATGGATTTTAGTGGGAATTGGGAATGTACCGAGAAATTTTCTAGCTCTCATATAGGTTATGTAACTGCATCTATCTATGAGATGTGTAAAATATATATGTGCAGCCATGTCACTCTATGTGTGCTATAACGCCACCTATATGGGTATTAAAAAATGTTTATGTGTACAAATAAATTTACGGCAAATGAGTATGATAAAAAATTTCTCACACATGTAATGGCATACATATTTCTTAATTCTATTGTAATTGTATGTATACATATCATGTGACTGTAATTCTACAGTAATTGTATGCATGCATATATCATGTGACTGCATATATTTAACCATATGCAGTCATATCGAAGCTGATCATATATGGTGTAAGAAAATTATTGTGGACATAATTTGACTAAAAGAGAGATTTTGTGCACTCCTCGAGCTTGCGATATACACGGAATCTTGAAAGGATGAGAATCCTTCGAAGACACATCGCTAATTGCTTTTTTTGTCTATGACAGAGTTCCTATCGATGTGTTGCCAATAGAATTGGATGGCAAATACGCGGACCAATGTTTATCTATCCCATACTTTTCAATGCTAAGGGTATGTTATGAATTGGTTCTTTTTTTTTTTTTTGCATTTTATTTTATAATTGTTGTTATTTTTACTACAAATGGAGAGGATGTGACTCGAATTTGAGTAAAGACTTCAATAATAAAGGATATGCCTTACCACTAAAATATCTTTGGCCACATGATATTATAAAGAGAATTGAATTTAACTTTACACCCAAACAAACAATTGTAAAGATTCAGGATAATAATTGCATTATAATAAAAATATAAAGAAAATAATGGGGAAAATGGAGAATCCAGAGTATTTTATACAAAAGTTTTAAACGTGTAACTACTTTTGCATATAATATAAACTAAAAAAATGAAGATTTCAGAAAATAAATGGTAAAAAAAAAAAAGTTAGCTATATATGGGGAAAAAATGAACATAAAGCAACCTAATAAATACGTAAAGTAAAGTTCTTGATAAGTCAGTTAACCTAATAATAATAATAGCAACAACAACAACAACAATAATAATAATAATAATGGAAATTTGGTGATAACTGCGATACGTTAATCAAACTCATAACCTCAAGAAACCTTTAAGACCTTATCGGACTTAAGAACGATGGCGGCGTTAGTCCCAAAGATATTCCTAACTAGTTATCATGTGAGAAAAATACTCTAAAATATAAAAATGATATAATACAATATTTATGGCAGCATATATAATGATATATAGTTATGTCGCGTGTATCGAGGTATGGTGCCATTTCATATAGTGTCATACCATATGGTATTAGATCGAAATAAGTCGAAAATAATGTATTGGCTCCAAATAGCAGCCCAAAGAAATGAAATAACATGCTCCATCTGTCCCACAAAAATAAGTATGTATTCCTTTTTTGTCTGTCTTATAAAAATAGGTCATTTTCTTTTTAGAATATAGTTAAAATATTAGTTTTCATATATGTCTTTATTTAATGCGTATTGTTATTAACAGAATATAATTCTTGAAATGAGATAATTACGAAAAGAAATGATACATCAGGAAAATACACATAAACTTCATTTTTCCAATATAAAATTAATTACATTTTCTTTTAATTTATATGAAAATATAAGCAAGCCAATTTTTGTGGGAAGAGGGAGTAATTGTTAAGGAAATTAGTATTAACTCGTCACAAAAGCGGCAAAAGTCATCAAATCAAGATCATGGCTGATTTATTCTTCTCTTATGTATCATGTATTATTTTCGGAACTCTTATATCTTTGTAATCATTTCTTGTATTGTAAATTGTAAATGTGAATTTTCTAGAGAAAAACACTGGCCTTTGAGTTTAGAGTCCGATCTCCAATTAGATTCAGCCAACTCACCTAACACAATGTCTAGTATAGGAAATAAAAATACATATTTATTCAAGAATCATAGTTGTAGTGATTTAGTTATCGAGATTAGATTGCATCCCTTGGGTAAATAAATATATTGTACATTTGCAAAAATCAAACATGAAAGATTAGCGTGTATAGGGCTTGAATATAAGTAATAAATTGGACTTTCTATATCTACTTGTCAATCTCCTATTTACACAAAGTATCTAGTTCAGTATTTTTAGAGTTGTTAGAGGTTTATTTATCAATATGGTGTTGAAGTATCCCACATTAAAATGGAGGAGAAATTGTGACCACTTTTTTAGTGTGGATTGTTAATACATAATAAAAATAAATAAAGATAGATTGGATTGGATTCTATTATTATATATACTAGTATTCTCACCCGTGCGCCGCACGGGGAGACAGAGAAAAATAATAAAATTATAAAAACTTCATATGCACAAAAATAAAATTATACATAATAAATTAAATTAGAAAATAATATATTATATAAAATTTTCAAGCAACAATAAGTATGCTAATTTACTTTGAAAAAACTCTTCAAAGTAAACAATAGTTAGGATATATTCTTATAAATGTACATATATAAGAATGTAGTAGTGTTAAGAACATTAATGGTATAACATAGAATAATAAAAAAAGTTGAAGTACGTGAAGATATATAGGAAAATAAAATGAAAATAAAAACTTACTACTCCCACCACATTATAAGCACACCCAATTGAAAATAAATTATTAGTTTGTACACTACATAGATTTGACCAACTTAACCTAAACTAATAAAAAAATGTTGCTACATTAATCTTCGGAAAAAAAATTAACAGGCCATAGCAAACGTTGGGACTCTCAAAAATGGCTGCCAAAAGACAAATGTGCATTTTTTTTTAAATCATTCCTGCATTTCAAGCCAATAGAGTATCCTAAAATAAAAATACTTTAGCTTTCTAATATAGCAACACCAAAAGAAAACCAAATATACATAGATGACAAAATGGCACTAACCATAAAAAAATGTTCAGCCCAGTTAGAAATGGTTTGCTTCTCCTGACCCCAAAAGTTTGCAAAGGGAGATACCAATAGAGATATCAACTTATAACAATACTAATTAACAATACACCAAATTTCTTTAGAGAAACAAAATACATTTTGAATATACACTGACGTAATACACAAACTCCACCTCAAAGCATTAAGTGAAGGGAAAAAATAATCCATAAAAATAACTCACCAGTAAAAACAACTAAGCTGATAAAATAAAATACAGCAGCAAAGTAAACATTGAATTAAGGAAATACTCAAATCCACCAATAAGAAAATATTTCCACTGTCATAGATAAAAAAAACTAAAAAATAACCCAAGTGGTCTCAATTAGCATAAACATTACATAATACAAATAAGCATACGAAAAAAATTGAAACCAAAAGAAGCAAAAAAAAAAAAACAATTAAAAGGGGTAAAGAACAAAAATAGATTATGTATTAAATCTCGCCCTAGTGGTCCCAGAATAAAGATGCACGGAGGTTCCAATATGATAATAGGCATAAACAAATAACAAATAACCCAAGTGGTCGACTTAAAAAAAAAAAAAAAAAAAAAACCAAGTGGTCTCAATTAGCATAAACATTACAACAGGCAAATATGCATATGAAAAAAATTTACACAAAATGAAACAATTAAAAGGGATAAAGAAAAACAAACCTTATAATCCATGAAAAGAATTTCCACATTAAGGATTACTTTAGGATCCCACTTATAAATCAGGAAAATTCTCAAAATTAGGGATTAGGGTTCATACCATAATTATGATTCTCGACCATAAGAATAAAAATTCAGATACTGAACTGATGAAAAGAATCCCAGTCAAAAATGCGGCCAAAAAAGAGAATGAATAACGATATGATGGAAGATAGCTTAAGAACATATTTATAGGAAAAACTAAGTAATTCATAAAAGGATGTGAGTCAAAAAATATCAAATTCAAAGCGAAAAAGAATATTATCCGAATTAAAATTCTAAATGAAGTTAGGAAAATCACCCAAATTAGAGTCCACTAAATTATGGAAAGATGCAAATCAAACCTAATGAGAGTTTACTAGAGTATCGAAAGGTTATCCTCCAACTTATCATCTGGTATTTGGCTAAAATAAAACACTAAACACATATCACATTCGTTGACTCTCAGCAGAAAAATTGCAAAACAAATTGGAATAAAAAATTAAAATAAGAAGATAAGGATATTCATAGAGTACGCTAGAGAGATAAAAAGCAAAGATCAGAGAAAGATCTAGAGAGATAAAAGGGGGCGAGAGAGAGAGGGGGGGGGGAGAGGAGGAGAGAGAGATAGAGGTAGTGGGTGAGATAAAAGAGGGAAACCAAATGAAATTTCAGAAATAAGTATATATCAAGTGACAGCCAAAAAAAAAAAGTGACATGACAAGTGATGTCATCAAAAATATTATAATGTCAGGTAAACAGCGGGAAACTACACAGCCAGAAACCATTCTCTTATGATATATTTAAAGATTCCTTGGGCCTTGGGCTCTTTGGGTCTTGTTGACCAAGAATATATATTTCTTTTTATTTCATTTCCTTTTATATATTTCTTTTTTTTGGAAATTTCGATTCTCAGTTTATTCAGTTGAAACTTCACCCAAATAGGTGTTTGAAGGGTTGCGTCTGATCAAAACAACTCTATCTGACATCAAATTATCAATTTGGTTTTTGAATAATTCCTTTCCATTTTTGTTTCGCCAGGGCTGGATCCGTAGTGCTCCATTTCTAGGTGACAGATTGTTGAATCATGTTAGCAAAACACTCGTTAAACTACAACCATAAGGAGTAGGGGCAAAATTTTGCTATAAGACATAGTTTAGCTAACCTCAATCTGATATTCAAATAAGTGATTTTGTTCTATTTTAATTTTGTTTGTTTCTTTAATTCTTTCTATTGAAAGTTATTTTTTCGTTCACTTATTGTTTCTAACAATCTATAGCAAAAATTTTTAGAATGGAACAATCTGTGAATGGTGTTGTCAATAGCGTGAAACCTCATGTTAAGAAACCAGATAAATTCAAAGGCGTGGATTTTAAATGATGGCAACAAAAGATGTTCTATTTAACAACTTTGAACCTTACACATGTCGCCAAGGAAAAATGCCCTGTGGTAGAAGGAAATGATGTTTCAGCAGAAAGCCTTAATGCAATTGATCCATGGAAACACAGTGAGTTTTTATGTAGAAACTACATTCTGAATAGCCTTAATGATACACTTTATGATGTATACAGATCTTATAAAACTGCAAAAAAAACTCTGGGAATAGATGGAAAAGAAATATAAGATCGAAGATGCTGGTTCAAAGAAGTTCATCATTAGAAAATTTCTAAAACAGCAAATGGTGGACTCCAAGCCTGTTGTCAATTAAGTTGAAGAATTACATATTTTTATTCATGAATTTGCTACAGAAGAAATGGAATTACCAGTTTCCTTTACCATTGGATCTGCAATTGAAAAATTACCTTCATCATGGAATGATTTTAAGAGCCATCTCAAGCACAAGAAGAATGATATGTCAATGGAAGACCTGGTTCTCAAGCTAAGGGTGCAAGAAGATCACTGTAAAAATGAAGGATTGAATACTTCAGTGTTCGAAGCCAAAGCCAATGTCATTGAAAGTGGAGAAACATCCAATGTAACGGACGGAAATTTTCATACAGTAGCGGAAGCCTTTAACGATGAAAACCGATACAAATACGGTTCAAAATAAGAGGCGCTTTCGCTGCGCACTCTGATGATAGATCGGAAGAGCACACGTCCACAACGAAACCTCGGCCGCACACACCAAAGTCTCGATCACATACATGTATCCCCTCCGTCTTGGGACGATCCGGCCACATAGCTCTAAATTCAATACCTACAGGATTGTAGAAGATAGGGAGAATGAGTATAAACTACTCAGTGAATAACCAAATATCTTGATTCACTTTCATATGAGAAAACGATGTATTTCACAAAGCCTTTCGATTCACAAAGTCATTGAATGCACAGAGGGCCCTATCACTAGTTAA
>CAVNYN010269318.1:0-10722 GCA_963692815.1 Nyctanthes arbor-tristis
TGAAGGTGAAGCTTTACATGTAGAAACATCCACTTTGGACCATTTCTCATTCTTTCAATTACAGTAATTTGTCTCCTTTTATATAGGCATTAAAGCATTTTATTTTATTTTATTTTAATTCTCTCAACCTAATATATGATAATGAAATTATTATACCCTCTCAAGTCTCTCAAATGATTTCTGTTGTTGTTTTGTTTTTTTCTTTTAATTTATTTTCAATATCAAAATGATATGATCCAAAGTTGAGTTAAGATTTTTTTTTCTTTTATCGTATTTGTCATATTTAGATAATTTACTCCTCGGAAAAACATTTGGCAATCAATGCTTAGTCCATTATTGATGTTTCTTTCTTTTTTAAGGGCTTACATTGTTATACGCATTAGAAGTTCAACATCAAAATGATGAGGAAAAAAGAATGACATGCATCTCTAGTCTAACACTTTCGAGTCGGTCCAATCTACATCTTGAACATATACTCTTGCACTTCCTTTTGTTATTTGCAAAACAACTTTTGTGTAAAGGTCATACTCGCCTAATTTTCTCTGTTACAATATTTAAAAAAAGATTATTCAAACATAACCTTCCTAAGTCATAAATAAGTAATTAACTTTTGCTTGCAAAAAAAATAAGTAATTAACTTTTTAAAAATTATCTCAATTAACAAGAAGCGATCGTCAGGATTCAAAATCGCCATAAACAAATAGAATAATATAAATAATTAATTACAATAAAAAACAAAAAATATACATCAGATCCCAATTACATGGACACCTACTAATTTAAATTCTGTAGGGTCCGTGACATTAAAAAACAAAAAAGCTATAAAACTTTTCTTACCATGAGTTCGTGGGGTCGGCGGTATACGGCTAAAAGTAATTAGGGAAACTTTTTTAACTTCTAAGTAAATAACTTTTCTCTGTTCTTAAAAAAAAAAATAAAATGAGTAAATAACTTTTCTACTAATAATATGTTTAACAGAGTTAAGTATTTTCACTTCCAAAAGTGATAATCATTAATAACAGTACCGTCAAAATAAGTAAACCCCTGCAATTTGCATATATCACATGAATTTGGAAACTTCTAGACGATCACATGATTATAACAACTAACAAGTTGAACCATAAAAATTGTTGTTATTGATGTTAAAACTTTTATTTATTCTTGAAAGTCATCATGAAGTCATAATGAACTGACATTAATATGGTTACATGTAGTCAAAATTCATGTGGTCTAATGAGATTTAATTAACTTTCCACACATTTAATTAAGATTTTGATTTCTATCACCCTAAAATCCTTTTGTAATGTCAGAAAAAAATGGTTACGTATGTATACACTATACATAGTGAAGAACTAAAGAAATGAAACTCAACTTTTTAGACTCTATAGTTTACTATTATTTTTTTCTAACTAGAGATGACAACACGATGAATAGTGCTATTTATTTAAATTAAAGATACATCATTAATTTATTTGACAATCCTTCATTAATGATAACTGTAGAGATGTAAAGGTACAACCGCATATGGACACCATCTCAATTTTTTCTCATCTTAGATACAAGATCGGGACAACACTAGCTCTAAGCTTGGCAACTAAATGCTTGGCTCCGGTTCGTTGAAAGGTGAGCCTAAGCGCGATAGCTACTCAAATTGGCAAGCTCAAGCACAAACAAGCCACAGGTGAACGGGCAAGCCAGGTCACAAGAACACGAGGCTAAGCGTGAGCCTGAACACATTTTCAACTCAGTGGATCACTGTGTTTTGGCTCGAGGTCGCTAGTCAAGCGCGAACACGCGCCGAGCTATTTTACCACTCCCCCGGCTTGAAGATTAGAGAATGAAATGGAATGGGATTGGATAGGTAATAAACATGTATATATATACTTATAATGCTCTTCCGTAGATCATGTTATTTGTCTCTTGTTCGTTAGAATTTAGATAAAAATTTCTCGTCTTATATTTAAATAGGGAGAATGTGTGAAACAAAGCAATAATAATATTATTATATAGATTATTATTATTATTATTATTATTATTATTATTATTTCTCATCCCTAAATTTGCCCCCCAAAACCCTATTCTTCATTGTATTATCATTAAAAAGTTAAGAAAATGGTAGGCATGATAAGATTTGACAAAAAATAAAATTAGATCCGTTGGTTCGTTCTAGATTTGTTTACAAGGAATGTCAAATCATATTTTAGTCTTTTCATCAACTTTTTGTTTGATTTAACTAAAAATTATAAATAATAAATAAATAAATCGGTCCCGCTTCCCCTCTCAAACGGGTTTTACCCACCAGTAATAATAGAAGAAAATTATTGGTATATATATATATATATATATATATTTTTGGGTTAATTTCACAAAAGGTGCCCAATCTTTTCAATTTTTATCAGTTGGGTCCTTAATCTTTTTAAATAAAAATAATTTTTTTAAAGAAAAGTAAAAATAATAAAAATAAAAACACAAATAAAATTTTCTCACTTACCTAACTTGCTACACATTCTACCTCTATCACTAACCTTATAAAAAATGACAAACACTTACACCATTTTTCTTTTTTTTTTTCTTTTCGAGAAAACCCTTATTTTTTTCCCTCACATTTCTAATAGCAACGAGATCTTTTTAATCCACCTACCTAATTACCCACTCACATTCTAACTCAACTTAAATAACAAATTCTGATAGTTATTTCAAGTAGTAAGAGAGGAGACTCATAATTTTACCACTTGGTTCTCTCGTTAATGTTAGAAATGACAGGAAAAAAGTAAGATTTTCCCAAAAAAAGAAAAATTGTGCAAGTATTTGTCATTTTCGTTCGTAGCTAGTTAGCTGGGTGGAAAAATTATTTTCCTTTTTATTTTTGTTATTTTTATTATTTTTTAGAATTTGGTTTTTGTTTTTATTTATAAAAGTAAAGGTAAAAATGTCAGAAAGCACCATATGACTGAATTTATAAAAGGTTAGGGACCTATGACATTGAAAATAAAGAATAGAGACCTACTTAACAGAAAGTGCAAAGGTTGGGGACCTTTGTGAAATTAACCCTATTTTTTTCTACTTTAAATACTCCAATGATTAATCATTCAATAGAACACCTTCCACTAGCGATTATAATTGAAGAGAATATTCTTCTACTCGTTTTTTCACTTTTTGCAACTATTTTCCATTTAAATATTTTGTTATTATATCCAGTTTTCTTCTATGGTCTAATAATAAAGTGAACAACGATGTAACACAAAGTTAGGAAATAATTTATCTGGTTATGAAATTACAAATAGAACACTTAGGTATCAATAAAATGTTTAGGAAACGTAACTAGAAATTAACTCACAAACTAGTTTAGTAAAATGAGCTATTGCAAAATTATATGGGTGAGCGATGCGAGTTGATCTCATCAATCTGCCTCACAATCCATCAAATTCAGTAGAGATTCTATCTTATTCATTTATGGAATTTCAGATAATAGTTATATCAGTCATTTAAAGTTTCAATATATAATAAAGAAATTGTAAAAGAGGATAATCAAACTCAGGTGTGGAAAGCCCACTTGAATGTTATTGAACCACATGAGTCAAGTTTCTATATTTAATTTGTGATTAACTTGAAATTTTAGGGTGCAACGTCAAGTTTTTAATTAATAAAATGACCAAATATTCATGACTTCAGCCTAGTTGCATGACAGTTGACAAATAAAATGGTCGAAAATTTTGTAAACATTCTTTGATTGTTCAGACATAATGTGCCAAAGTACTATACTCTAGTTCTATTACTATTCTAAAATAATGATATATATATATATAGGCCAAGTTAAATTACATATAAATTTTCACGTAAAACTCTACCATTCATTTTCACGTCTTCTTTATTAATAGTTATTATAAATTTACTTGCTAGAAAAATTGGAAAGGGTGACTTGATTTACACCACGGCTTTTTGTCAACAATACCATTATTTATTATTACTTAACATCCTTTATGTTTTCTAATTTTAATTTACATTTACGTCATTAGCTTATTTATTTGCATTATATTTTTATTTTATTAAGTATGAGATTTTATAGTGAATGATATTTTGATTCTAAAAAATTCATTGCAACCATTCTCTAAATTATTTAAATAAATAAAAAGTACCACATAATTAATAAAATACAACTATGTGTGTGTGTGTGTGCTTTCATATGATTCTAAAATATAAAAAAAAAAATCTAAATTTTTTAATATAATCCATTAGTGAAAACATGAGGTGATAGTTAAATATTTGAAAAAAAAAGATGTATGTAGTTATAAAAATGGTTAGACACGTTAAGTTCTATACGGAACAAAGACCTTAATAAAAATGGGTTGTAATTATCAAAAAGTGTGGTGTGAATATATTTTTCCCAATCATGCTTATTCTCTTGACGTCCCTCTAAAGTTTCACATGCAAAGTATGACGAGAATGTTCTGTTTTTATGGATTATTACTAATTATTAGTAATGATTGAGTTATTAATAGTGTCTTTTTCAGAATTAATTGTGTCTTTCGATTATATTTTCTTGTACTAATAGCTATCAATTATATATCCTGTTTATACAAGTTAGTAGTGTTAGACCGTTGAATCTGACATATCAAAAAAAGAATTCATGGTCAACGATTTTGTAACACAATTGGAAGTTGGGAAATTCATAGCATTTGCATGGACATTCTTGAATACAAAAATGAATAATCCTTCAACAACAATAGGATGTTTAATGAAGTACATAAAATTCACATAATTAAGGAGAAAAGAAATTACAAAAAATCTTAATCTCTCCATCTCTCTTTTATTAGCATTAGATTAGTGCATGTTCTTTTATTTCTTCCAAAGGTGAATAAAGAAGAGATGATAATAATAATAAATAGGCATCATTACATTTTCTAATTAATTAAACAAGATAGCCATTTTCATCCGTTGAGCGCTGGAGTTGAGATCTCTTCTCCTACCTTAATACCTGATTCACAGCCGCTGCTATTTCATCTACCGAACTCAACTGGCAACCATCTTCCACCTGGGAAACAAATTCTAAATATATAAATCACAAATGGCCCAGGCATTTGAACAAAATTACGTTTACATATCAACCACATTTCAAAAAACGAAATTTTAGCTAGCGTTTTCACGTATCTCGTAAACTCACCTTGACACTTACAGAGTAGAGCACAACTTGATCAACTGTTGTGACATTAAGATGGAGGATAGTAAGCCTGAGACTTTGGAGGCCTGAAACTATTTTGAGTAATCTCTTGGGCTTCTTTGTCAATCTTATTTTTACATTGGCATGGCTCTCTACCATTGTCACTTCAATGTCGGCCTCCCCTGCTTTCGTCCCGTCCGCCCTAGCAACCACAGTTTGGCCACAAGTCGAATACTGCGGGCAGGTGAAGAATTCTCCGAACAGATATGCGGGTGATAACAACGACGACGAGGAAGAGTCGATTTCGTTATTTTCTTTGGAATGCCTCTTTTGCCCACCCAGGAACTGTAATTGCTGCTCCAGCTCCTTAACATAGTTTATAGCACCCCCCACAATTGAAGCTTGATCACCCTGAAATACGCCTTGGTAAATGTCACATCTACTTTACTGAATTCAAGTCGTGTTACCAGCCATTTATAAAAGGTAACTTGATGGAAAATTTTGAACTCAATATTCTAAAGTGTAGAGATAATTAGTAAAGATTTCAAAGGAGACCTTTTGAACGTAAGAATCTGGCATGAGAGTGCGCAAGACAGAGAGGTACTCGTTCATCTGCTTGCGGCGATTCCTTTCGGTGGCAATGTGAGTCATTCTCTGAGTTTCGATCTCTTCGATGTTCTTTTTGATGCGGGAACGGCGTCGCTTGGCTCTAACGGAAACCGTGTTGGTGTATTCTTCATTGACATCTGGGAGTGCCTGATCAGGATTGAGATTGATACTCTCTGTTTGGGTTTCAAGACTTGCAAAGGAGGTGTCTTGAGGTATTTGAAAGGGATCAGATTCAGAATCCCAGTTTCCATCTAACAAGTTGTATAAACTGTAGAGATCTTTGGGACTTTGGCCAAACAAATCTTGCTGGAATATCACTGCTTCCAGTGCCATTCTCTCTCTCTTTTTAAGTGATTCTCAAGCTAATATATGGAAATTGTGGGTACTTTTTTTATAAAGCAATCTCTCAGAGTGTTCCTTAATTTTCCCTTTAAAGAGGTAAGTTGATGTTTTGAAAAGGCACCAGTAGATGGCAACCTAGTTATATACGGCCAAATCTAGGATTAATTTACAGTAGATAGATTCCACAAATAATTAATATTCTCTACATTCTTTTTAACTCATAATTATTACTAAGCCTAAAAATAATTTAGTTAACACACTTGTACAGTCACGTTCAAAGAAGACAATTTGGCTCGTATCTTCTGCGCCCCTACCAATGTTTAGGTGCAGAAAATGGTGGATGAACCTGTTGACAACCATCCATTCCACACATGAATGAATGTGCATCATATATTCTATCTTTTGGATCTTTCGTGCTTTTCCACACATAGCTAGCAACTCCAGTTAAAAACATGCATCGAAAACGAGGTTTACTAATCTTAAGTTGTTAGCACCTTATGACAACATCCAACTCATATGAGCTTGGATTTCGGAGCCTCACCATACCAACCACAAAGCATCTATCAATAAGAGTTATGTGCTATTCATCACCGGTAATGATCATCACCATCATTAGGTGAAGAATAAGGAAATACACATGCACACATGAACACCTACACTGCTTCGCCTTTTCAATTCTCAACCAGACCCAGAAGGTGTTAACTAGACTAGAAAAACTAAAAATATTAAAAGTATCATACTTCTATAACGATACTAAACAACGATGACTGACTGACTGACTAGTTGGTATGGCCTAATATTATCACACCCTCAAATTACATTAGCTACTAGTGTTATGCCACACCATCTGTTTTGTGTTGTAATGACACCAGACATCTGATGCTTAAACATTTTCACTAAAAATGCATCTTCAATCTAACTAAATAGCATTGTTTTTCAAATATTGGAACTTTTATTCACCATTAGTTAAATGAAGAAGTCGATACCTACATAACTAAGCATCCTTGCAAAAATGTGCCCAGTTGGGTTGAGGACATGTGGTGACATTGCACAAGACGCAATAGGTACAGTTTATTTCTATACAGCTGCAACGGCATTGCGGGCAGCTGTCCATCTATGAAAACAAAAGATTAGCCGTTATGAAAATGGCGAGAATCGCTCGGATGACAATTGTCATCCGGCGATTGCTTTGCGATTATGATGATCAGTAAAGTCTCGATTACTAGGAATTTTGAAGCTTGGAGAGCAGTTTCAGAGTTACCATGATGGTTCAACTTAGAGTTTTTCCCACCATTTTTCGAGGAAAACGTTTATCATCGATGTTACGGGTCCTAATTCCTAAATTTAAAACACTTTTTCATTAGTAAAACACTTAACAGCTGATAATTAATTATGCCCATCTGAACAGTTCTCTTATGTTGAAATCTAAGCGAAAATGCTCAAGAATCCAATTTTCACAAAGCAAAACCCCATAAACAAATTCACTGCTTCATCTTGGTGAGTCGTTATTCTAAGTGAATTTGCACGAATAATAGTTACCCCCCAAATCCCTCCCCTCAAACCCCATCCCCCCCCCCCCCCAAAAAAAAACAAAAAAAAGGGTTTCATACAATCCTCTATAAGCAGTTCACCTCTATCAAGTTAAAATATACAGAAATTGAGGAAACCAAATGGATATGGCATTTAGGCAAATCTATTGATCAGATGACAATTTATGCTATTCACAGGCAAATCCAGATTATGCTCAACAAAAACTGTCGCCTATACATTTGTAATGAAACTTCAATTAACTTAAGATCTGGAAAATCTCATGCCCGGTGTGATTCAGTTGACGACCAGTACCTATTGCCTAAAGCCATCTGTACTTGTATGGTTTTACTATATCGGTTGGAGTTCCTGTTCAGGAACAGCAGAGCCAACAGGCTTGTATGAAACTAGAGACTGCTCCCTTTTTCTCCAAAGAAACCATATCCCGGAAGCTAGTAATCCTAATATTATCATAACAACAGATGTAGAAATTATAACCACCAAATGTTGCTGCCACCACGACCTGAAGCATGGCAGGAAAATTCAATATTAATGAAAAATGTGATGCAGCATCAATTTTACACGAATGTAATATGACAAAGAACCGACCAGAACAGGATCCTCGTGTCTTTAATTTTTCCATCCAGGTATTATCCCAACGTAATTTAATAGTAGCAGAAGGAGCAGATGCAACATGAGAAAGTAATTTGGAGGGGGCACAAAATTCAAATTGTTTTTAGAGGCAGGTTAGAAAGGGTCCAGATTTTAAGTTCAATTACAGAATGATACTATCGTTTCACTATCATTCACCACAAATAAACAACCAAATGTGAGATGGAAAGGGGAAGCGATAAGAGGGAAGAGAAGAAAAGTGAAAAAAATGACAAACTAGTGTGTGTGTGTGTGTGTAGTGGTCTACCTGTGTGGTGGGGCCTCAATTTTCCATTCAAACAGCTTGTAACTTCCAAAGCTATCAGGAAGATGCACACGATTTTCATTCAGCCTGGCAATGATATCCTGCAATTGCATCGGAAAAGATAAGTCATTGAAAATCAACAAGTAATGGAGTTCTTTATGCAGATCAAGCCAGCAATGTTCACCACTGCAGTGGCATTGGCAATGTAATCGTCAGATTCGGCTGGGAAAATTGCCCATCTAATGACGGTATCGTTCCCTTTAGATGTGAAATTCATCAAGTGGATCTGCAAAATTTATAGCGAGTCAGCCTGGAGTAACTGATGTAACATGCAAAGAAATATAGATAAATACCACATATTTAGGCTTTAATGAGTAATATATCCTATAAGATAGCAACATGAATTAATCAACATGAGAAACAATGCCCATAAGAACTACTGCAAGATTAGTAATTTCGGTTTATCTACCTGGGACACATTTACAGCCAGCTCCTTCGCAATGAATTCAGAGAGCTCTGAGATGTGAGGCTTCAAGTTGGAGTATTTCAAGCTCAATGACATGTAAAATGTAATGAGCCCAACTCTAATTGACCCTGCAAATTGAAGGTTAAATAAAACTTGTAACATCAGCTATCTTTGGCAGTATCTAGATTACCAAATATCATTGCTTGCTTAAAGCTAAAATGAGAAGTGTGAACATATGCAGCAAGCAAACTGAAAAAGTGGCATCTGGAGTGTTAATTAAGCAAGGGAAGACAAGAAATAAGAAGTGTGAAAATATGCATTTTTCTCCATTTTCCTAACAGGATTCCCTTATTATTGCAAGTTATTAAGATACCATCGTAGTTTTTGCAGTAGCCTGTATGAAGATAGAACTTGGATGTCAACTTTCCTGGTTCAGAGTGATTATCTAACATATATGTCCAGTATTAATTACCAACCCTAAACTTATCAAGAAGAAATCTCAAAAAAAAAAAAAAAAGAGAGGAAGGAAAGGAAACCAGATAAAATAAGCGCAACGCGCCCATTTGGAAACTCACTTTAATGAGTTTTAATGAGGAATAAGAGAGAGAATGAGTGGGACTGAATGGTGGAGATTTGTGCAGTACATGTGGGTCTCATGAAATGTGGATATGATTGGTTTGATCAATTTATATTTAAAAATAGAATGAATTTGCAAACATGAGCTAAGCCAACCAAGCAAGAAATGAAACCTTAGTGCATTAAACAAGAAGGGGGGGGTGATTAAAGTCGTATTTTGGGGAATTGCAATTTTCAATTAAAGAATTCATTGCAACCAATTAAGTTTGCCACATGTTCAATTGTGGAGCCAAATGATAGCTTTTTTCTCCTATATCCATATTTTCCCCCTAAATTTTTTCCCCCGCACATTATTTGAGAATAGGTTTTCCCCCCCTTATTTTTTCCCCTTGCCATTCTTCCCCTTAACTTTTTCCCTCCAACACTAATAATGCTCTAAAGTAGCATAAATAGTTGTCACGATAACATAGATCATTAATTGCGATAACACTTTAAATCTTTTTGTTTTCAGTCTAAATTTATTCTTTGCATCGCTCTCACTTTATCCCCGTTTTCCATCCATTTCTGTATTTGTATTAGGATTTTGCCAATGAGACATGGCATGCAAAAGTCAGATGGCTGCATATTCTTTTCATGGTTTCATCTGTGATTTAAATTCATTTCTTCCGGTTGTATCAAGAATTTAACAAACAAATCAGGGAACAAGCAGAACCATAGGTGCTAGAGGACAACTAGTAGGAGGCTGTCCAGTGTTCAAGAAGTAACAAATTCATGATGGACTCTAGATCTGTAATTACTTTCTGAATGGGCAGTATAACTACTCCCTCTGTCTCAATTATATAGACTTGTTTGCTTTTTCACAAGGATTAAGAATGTTATTGAAAAAGCAAATTTACAAATTGTTTCCCTAGTTTGCCCTTATTTAATGAGTATTATTTAAATTACCTGTTATAATTAGGCAAGTTAAATAAGGATACATTAGTAAAGGAATAAAACAAATACTTTGTAATACAAAAAAAAAAAAGGAGGGGCTATATAACTGGGGCAAGAAAAAAGTGAAAAGGCAGCCTAAATAAATAGGACGAGGACGAGGGATTTATTTTGCCAAAAAAAAAAAAAAAAAAAAAA
>CAVNYN010269318.1:10742-40004 GCA_963692815.1 Nyctanthes arbor-tristis
TGTTTGCTTTTTCACAAGGATTAAGAATGTTATTGAAAAAGCAAATTTACAAATTGTTTCCCTAGTTTGCCCTTATTTAATGAGTATTATTTAAATTACCTGTTATAATTAGGCAAGTTAAATAAGGATACATTAGTAAAGGAATAAAACAAATACTTTGTAATAAAAAAAAAAAAAAAAAAAAAAAAGAGGGGCTATATAACTGGGGCAAGAAAAAAGTGAAAAGGCAGCCTAAATAAATAGGACGAGGACGAGGGATCTATTTTGCCAAAAAAAAAAAAGAAAAAGAAAGTGATTTTATCTCAAATTAGTAACACAATTCCCATCCTCCCAGATTTGAAAAATTGAAGTTGGTCATGACTAGCACAAAGACATATTAAAAACTGTTTAAACCTTAAAGTACTATCAACTGCAATACACGTATGTGACATAATATGAAAAAAGTGCAAATTAGAAAGGGCAAGGTAAGTGTATTACTGAAAGATGCAACAATATAAGCATTATTCTTAATTAACATGGGACACATACATCAGGAAAGGAGGAAAAGAAAAGCTGATCTATAAATCATCACTCCAATATAATGTTTTCTTCAGTTCAGATAATCTACAGGTGAATTTTAGGGGGAAGATTACTGTGAGCGCACAAGAGACTAAAATAGCAGATCAAAATTTAAACCCCACAACCCAAAAAAAAAAAAAAAGAAAGTAAACTGGAAACAACCATAGCCGAATCTATAAAAATGTGTGCAAACAAGGGAATACTGCTAAAAGGGGAAAAGTGGATAGGTTCAATCTCTTGGAGATACTAGAAATTTAAATAAATAAATAAATATGGTAAAATATTAAAAACCTTCTCACTGCTATTTATTTATTTATTTTTATTGAATAAGCTATATGAACACAATAACTTCACACAAACACAAATAAGGGAGAAGAAAGAAGCTTGCTATACTGGGAATATCATATGCTGGAGGTTCACTCGGAGCCAATTTAGGAGCCATTTCTTTAGTAGTGTTTGTCATATTTGGGCTTGCAGTCAGTGGGGGAGGTGCAGCGGATATGTGAAGTCTCTCCCATAACTCAGAACAATTGGTCTTCCAGAAACCAATCTTCTCGTGTTCACGATCATATGTCACTAGCGTATTGCGAACAACTATTCCTGTTACGCGAAAAAGAATTTCACTAAAACCATAGAAATACAAGTAATTCGGAAATTAAAGAAGATTTAATATACTTGGCAGACAATGTATCAAGAGATATGGAGATTAAATAATAAACACTATGAACACATGATAATGCTAAAAATACCTCCAAGAAGGGTGGTTGGATCCTTCCCATTTTGGAAAACCCCAAGGCAATATGCACCGCGCACCTTTGAGTGCTGAAGACAAGGATGGAGATATAATACCAGAAGAACCAGAGTATGAGGTAATTACCAACTACATATTATATAGATGGACAGACAATATATAGATAAGTGTGCCTATGTATCTGAGAGATCACAGAGGAACGCATAGTTTGATGTCAAAGCTTCAAAACATATGAAGAGAAAGATGGCCCCTACCCTGAACAAGTAATTTTCTGGAGACAGTGACAGCTTCTGTCCATTGTTAAATACCATCTCAACAGATGGAAAACCTTTCGAAAGTTTTGAGCTATCACTGAAGCAACACCAGCAACATTAGTTGCAAAACAAAACTAACAAAATTGTATGTATCTGATATTTATTGTTTAGAATGCTTTTGCAATGATGGAAACATTACCTAGAAGAACCAGCAAAGCAGATATCATGGTAATTTGGATCAGGACCTTTGATCTGTTTGAGGGAGTGGACTTCCTTCATGATCTGAATGCATAACTAGATACATTAGAATAAAGAGGCAAAATATAATGGTATGCTAAGCAGAATCATGATCCAGAGATAGGCACAGATTAAGAAACATTAAGTTAAGAAAAATCTTACGGCATCTTTAAATGAAGAAAATGCCGCTTCAGGCAGGTACGCATAAGTTGTACCGCTATCAAGAACAGTACCATGTTTTCCATCAAAAACCCTAGGATTTAGAGGCAATGCCTTCCCACCAACATGGATCTCCTTCAGCTCAATATTGTAATATGGACTGTTGCCACCCCAAAACTAGACTAAATGTGTGAGATGTATCGAATACATTTGTTAGGAAAATACCTAACAAATCATTTATTATGCGGTAACAATCTCTCGAAACATACCTGCGATTAGGATCTGAACGGGCAAAAACCATGTGGCTGGGAGGTGAAATTCCACCAAGAACCATTGCTCCACCACCCACATCCATACCACCATAACACAGCGAGAATGAGTCGCTAATAACACCTTTTTCAACAAGCTGATCCACAATACTAAGATCTCCACGACCTAGACCCATAATGCCATCAGCATGTTGACTGTAAAGGTCACCTGTTTCCATATTTTCACAACCAAAAACAGCTCGTTGTGGTGTGAGTTCACTTTGATTGCCAAAGGACACAATGTCCTCGCCCAATACTCCACTGCTAGAACTCATTTCAGCATATTGTCTTTCATATACACAAACCTCGCGATTATTATCACACGGGCAATCAATATTGCATTTGACAGGTTTATATGTGCTCGACAGTTCTGGCTGAAACTTTGGATCCTGTAGAAAGTAAAAGTTACATCCGTAATTATTCTAAAAATTGACAAACATAAAACATCAGATTTTATATGAAATATGTGTAGTATGTAATGCAAATGAAGTTGTAACGCATTCAAAGCACATCATGCCAACTCCGTTAGTTCAAAGAACTAGTCTAGACAATGAAGTGAGCCAAAAAAACAAGAGCAGAAATAACTCAAACATAAATAGTAGACAATAATGTACCCAATAACCTATCATAACTGCGGGAGGGGAAAAAACTAAAAAAAAGGGAAGGAGAAAATAGAATAAATAAAAATGACATCCAAAAATTATATATATATAGATATATTTGTGTGTATAAACGGTTTGACTTAATAGAGAAAGTAACAAGCACAAGCACCAAGAGTTGAAAAAGTTAGAACAAACAAAAAATTCTGTTTTCTAAAAGGACCAAAACTATTAAACCAACAAAAAAAAAAAAAAAAGACCTTCATGCCGGATACGGTGAATGAAAATAGCTTGACCGAAGTTCCATTTTTCTCATTTTCGTGCAACCAATTCCAGGATTCTTTCATCATAAGTTCACTATTGGTGGTTTTTCATTCCTTCCCATTTAGTATTTTGGATACTTTCCATGGAGGCCGTTGCACTTTCTTCAACCAATGAGAAAAATCCACATTGGCAACTTTAAAGAGGATATATGCACTTTGCAACTAATAAGAGAAAGCTTTCAAATACCAATTCTTTTGCAAGAAGTTCATAAATCCCTACCAACAAAAATTACTACCAAAATAGGAACATAGGCCACATATTAGAAATGCACCATGAAACCAGCTTATGTTTCATCCAATTTCACATTAAAAAAAAAAAGGTTTAGGCATCACACACGCCAGAATCAGAAAAGCAAGGAGTGACCTGATGCTTGCCGCATTTTTCACAGGTAATGCACGGAACATAAGTAACAGTACTTCCAGTGTCAACTATAAGAGCAAATCTCTGAGGAGGGGTGCCGATCCATAGCCGAGTGGTGTAATACCTGCAGCAGCATAATCATCACATCTCATGTACATTTACAAGATTCATGAGTAGGAAATCCACACATGTATTCCAGATCGTGGATGTGAGTTCTATTAAAAAAATTTAAATTTATAGTTAAAAAAGGACAGGAGAGAATATTAAGACCTACCCATTAAGGAGAAGATCATCATGAAGGGGCATCCGAGCATTGGAACGGTGGCGGTCCTGGAGGTGGCGCCGAGAGTATTTGGAGGCGCTTACACAGTTATCATTGTCATTGAAATACAAAGGCACAAACATTGTGGTCTTAGCATCGCGATTGTGGTGGAGGACAAGCGGAGTATGATTACTGTTAATAACAAAATTCTGACCCAAAATCGAAGAATCAACGGCAAAACTGAGGATCATAAATACAGCGGCAGTGAAAAGTGCCCGCGCCATTTTGGGGTCAGGCACTGAATTTGGCTAAGGCGATCTCAAATTCAGAGTCCGTTTCCTCCGATATAACTGATAAATTATTATCAAAAATTCACAATAAAGCAGCTCTGGTCTTGAATTGACTCTCCTTGTGGTCGATCTCCTTCTTGAATGAAGTGCGTCAGTCGGTGGAGGATGATGATGTATTGCGTCTGGATTGTTGCTCGAGGTCGGTGGGGGGTTTCCCGGATGGGTTCAAACTACAAACTTTGCGCTTCTAAACAAGTTTCATTGTAGATTTGTATTTCTTCTTTCTGCCATTTTTGCCTCTCAGATATTTCCTTCCAAATACAAGCATATATTGAGATTATTACAGAAGACGGCATAATTTTCAAAAATGTCCCCAACCTTTCAAAAAAATAGCAAAAGTGTATACAAAAACAATTTTGCCCCTCATTTTATACTAGTATACCGCTATATGATACGTGTCGACCATAAGAATTGAAGCGGGAAGGAGGAGAAGAGGAGGAAGAATATGATTTTGAAGAAGATGAAGAGATAAATGGAAGAGGGGGTAAAGTGTCGCATGGGAAAAACCTCCATTACTGTTGGTAATAAATAAATAAAGATAATAAAATAAAGAATTTCTTCTTAAACTGGTATAATATTTTAGCGGTAAATTCAAATGCAAGATTAAGAGAAGGGTTAATGGTGAAAAGACTGATTTTTGGGAAGAATTAGAGGCAATTGAAGAAGGATAATGAAAAAAATATATATAATGGACAAAAGTAATCTACACTTTTTGATATGAGTGGAATGAGAACTCAAAGTTGTGAGAAATAAATAATAGCATCCACTCTTCATCCTTGTGACAATAGAAGGGAATGTAGAAGAATTCTCCGCCACTTTTGTGATCGCATATCGAAAATACTATGGTGATGCTTGGTAGAAGTGATGATGGCCATGTGGAAGAGAAGAAAACATCCAGTACTCTAAGAGTACCAAACCAATCATCAATCAACTCATGGATTCAAGCGTCTAAAAAATGAAGCCCAAGATCTTACGTGTAAGTTTTTTATTGATTTAGAATACCATAATATGTATATGGAGGAGATGATAATATGTTTCACTACTATATAAAAAGGCAAATGCCCAATTTACTGTTAACAGTAACTTTCTTTCTTTTCTTTTCCTTTTTTTTTAAGGTTTGCTTCCCAGAAATTCAACATTTTTTATTTTTTTAAATTTTTTTAAAGCATGTTAAGCCACATCCCATAAAACTCCTTTTTTTCTTTTTATTCTTCTTTTTTTTTCTTTTTTTAAGCTTGCTAATATCATACCTTGTATGTTGAGATTTTTTTTTTTGTTTGTATCAGTATAATAAAAACTAGCATCTTAATATCCTTCTTATGTTACTAAAAATTAAGTGCTTTGATATTTACATTCAAAATCAAGAGTTTAAGCCACTATGTTGCTAAATTGTATATTGAGATTTTTCTTATTTACATCATATAATAGAAACAGTCATCTCAATATCTTTCTTATGTTACTGCGAACTAAGTGTTTTGATATTTATGTTGCAATAAGTTCGTCTAGCTATCTCAAAATCTTCAAAAGAGTTTCATACAATTAGTAAATATGATTGTTAAATTATCATCAGTAACATTGAGTATCATTTGATTTAGTACTTTGATATCTTTGATGCAATGCTTTATTTAGTAGTAACCTTTAAAGATACATTTAATTTTTGTATTCTCACATTCTTTCCAATTTTTGGAGTTTTTGTTTTGTGATGAGTTTTGGAAATAAGCATGTACAAAACCACTATGATCATCCATATGTTTTTGTATTTTTCAAATACATGTGTGCAATGCATCTATGTGTTTACCTTTTTTTGTAGTTTTTCTTCTTTTTCGTTTTATTGGTTTAGTGTCTAAAAAATTATACAATTAGTGGGTATAATAGCCGCAAGTTTTACCCTGTAAATCTTTAACCAGGATGATAATATTGTAAATGCTTATTTTTTTAATGAAGTGATGCATACTTTTAGCTTTTATGTTTAGTTTCTAATATATTCTCAAGTCTTTACACTAGACATTATTTTATTTTACTTATATAAATATGAGACCTCATGTATGAAAATTACTTCCTGCTTATATTAAATGTTTTAGAAATGAAAAAACAAACTCAATAAACAATCAGGCAAACCATTTTATAATGCGATTTTGACTTTTTAAGGTGAAAATATGCGTAATCTACTTTAGATTTGGAATTTCATCTATAGACATATATTATACGTTATGTGTTGTACTTTATGTTGTTTTGTTATTAAAGCAAATATTAGATCGGAAGAGCACACGTATTATCAATTATACAAATTGTATAACAATATCTACGCGGGGTTTGAACTAAAAATGAAACATAATACGTGCATCGCACGTATATATGCTAGTTTTTAGACGAAAATGGAGTTTCCCCTTCTTCTTATTCTTCTTCTTCTTCTTCTTATTATTATTATTAAATTTAAAAAACATGGAAAGGGTCCTTTTTGTGGGTTTAACCCTGAAAGTAGAATTTCGACGCCAAGGACCAACTATAAGAGGCTTTGAAAATTTGGGGAAATTTAGGAAAAGAATCAAGACCAAATTGCTATTGTTTCCAAACTTTGGCAACTTTTGTGCAAATTACCTATGATGTATTATATATATCAGCACTTCGAAGCTCAGTTATGCATGTGTATGCATGTTATGTGTTAGATTTCTTAACAAAGAAGGGGATTGTACATCGCATATAATTTCGTATTAATTATGGGGAGATCAAAAAACGATAACCAATAAATTAGAAAAAGGTGGGGTCGGAAAGCTATTTTGAAGTGAAGGCTTGCCTAATTACGATTTTAATTTTTCTTTTAAAAATACATCCATTCTGGGTCTCCATATATTAGTTTAAAAGAGAAAAGAAGAGCTACTCTTGGGTCACTTTTACCAATTACACCACATGGACTCTTGAATCTTCCAAATGGTGTTTTATTCAATAGACGAATTGATTATTTTAATAACTCAGAGTGAAATATTCAACTAAAGATTATAATATCATTAAATATTGTATTTATATATGGAGTTGTAGAAAAACATTAATAAGTGTTCCCGGAACTGGTGATTCAGTAAATACGCAACAAGACCTAATTTAATATCTTTTTGTTTCTAGAAAGTCCAAAATAAATAAAAAATCATTGCTAGTTGTACACTAATTTGAATTGTAATTCAAGTCCTCACTCAATATTTATTTATTATTGTAGTAAAATTCTCACATTATTTTTTGATCAATCTTCCATTAATACGTCTATCTGTTGATGTTCACGCCAAATGTTCTATCGACGCGGGTCAGTGGGGGTGTGGTGGTTTTCTTTTTAATTTTTATATTAGTTTCTTGTTTTTTAAATTTTTTTGTTTCTTAATTTAAAGAAACAAGGACATAAAGGTAATCTTGTTGGGGATTTAACAGAATCTGTCAATAGGACTTTACATGTGAATTTATGAATAGTTACGGACTCACAGCATTAAAAAACAGGTTAGGGACCCAGATAATACAAAATGTAAAGGCTGGGGAGCATTATGTAAAATTTACCCTAATTATTTCAAGGGGTTATGATAAATGATAAGATTCTGGAAAAGTTACAAAGAGACATTTACTGCAATTCACAAGAGAAATTTTTCATATTAAAATTTGTCCTTAAACATTCAACACTGTCATTTCTATTATTATTCAAATTCAAATCATTTGCCAATTTACTTATGTACCCCAAGTCCACACATTTTGAGTGAGTTTATACATAAAATAAACTTCAATCCACTGGCAAGCATCACCGATGAAATCGCTCTTCTCCTTCCCAGTGGAAACAGCTCATGGTTCCTGCAAACCTCGACAGGCCTTCATGGCCATAAGATAGTTTAGGAGACGTTGAGGCATTTTTATTGAAATTTACTCTTCAGACGACCAAGTCTAGAAAACGAGGATGGAAGATGCAAACATTGATGAAATGCATCCAATGAAAAAAAATTGGGACCTTGAGGCTTTTCCCTCAAGACTGTTGGTAAGTTGGTATAGGCACTCCCGACTGGGCTGTAAATTTCATGTAAGCCTTTTGCAGTTTTCTTGTAACTGGTCCAACCTTGCCATCGCCAATGATGCGTCCATCAATCTTGATAACCTTAACAAGGGGAAAAACAGCGAAATTGCATTATTGGACTATGAAAACAACATGGAACATTTTTTCTTTGGGCAGTATGACACAGTTAAGTATATATATTGAAGTTCTGATCATTGAGTGCTTTTACTCAGTTTTAAAGTCAAACGATGATATTGAGTTTGAATATTCCAAACTAAAAGGAATCCTTCAGAGAAGAAAATTACCAAAAATATGAGAATCACAGAAAACGATCCAAAGAAGAAATATGCGAATAAAAACTGAAGGCTGTTTATGCCCCCATTGACCAATGAGTGACAAAAGTATCATAGAAGTCTCTTCACCAAACTTTTATACGAAGACTAAAGCAGCACGATCATGAAATAATGATGCTTGTAATATTTATCACATACCGGATTGAGTTCTCCCATGGTTCCTGTCGTCCAAACCTGCAGGGGGAGGGTGTTGCATAAATCAAATTTCCATTGCTACAAATAAGGTGCCAATAAGAGAAATCATAATTACAAAGAATATTATTTTCACCAGTAAAATAGATTTCTCATTTGTAGCTTAAGAAGTTCAGATCTAATACACCTAGCATTAGCATATAAAATTTTTTCTGGTCTAATTTCCCCATACTCTTGATTATCTAACTTAAAATTTTCAGCAGTAAAATAAATGTATTTCTCATTTATAGCTAAAGAAGAAGTTCATAACTAACATATCTAGCATATAATATTTTTTCTGTCTAATTTCCCCATACTATTGATTACTAAACTTAAACGACAGATGCTTTCTAGGGTTCAGTGACATATGACTTCCTACGGAAGTCATTTTGGGTTCTATTCAGTGTTGGTGCTGAGAACCAGTGGTATGTCTAGAACACAGAATGGACAATAATTCTTCTGAAGTTAGAATTCAGACTATCTTATGGATGAAATGGAGATCTTGTATGGTAAAGTTATGGACCTCATCTGCAGTATGAAACTCTGACAAACTAACACGGCGTTCATCTACAATTAAATTTTCCTTCTTAGCAAGGTGGATAATCTGCATAAAAGAAATGGGTTGCTCAAGAAGGATATAGTGGCCAAGATGTAATCATAGCAATCAACTGCAAATAAAATATATACCATAAGCTGCACTTCCAACATTCACGACAAATCCAAGAACAGAAATTTTTAGTTCATTGAGTTAACGGCAAATGCAGTGGAAAATTTCATAGCCATAAACTGACAGATTAAACCAATTCCTAGTCTTCGTTGCATTGTGTGTTCATATAATCCCAGTCAACAAGCCCAACATTCACTCATTCTCAAATATTGTGACGAATATGATTGTGAAATGACATTTATGTGAATTTCTAAACAGAGCAAATAGATTGAGACAAAGGAACCAACCCACCTTTTAATATTAAATTTTCTAGCAAAATCATATGTGAACTCTCAATGGAAACATCAACTTATGTGCTACTCCCAAAGTGTCTTTTCTTCTCTTGTCCATCCCATCTTGTTGAGGTGAATCAGAGGGGAGGGGGCAAAAAAAAAAAAAATCACTAGAGAAGTATTGCAGAACTGACTTCCCTAACAAGCTACCTTTCTTATTAGTTTCCATGTCAAGGAGATTTAGTCAACTATAGTTAACTATTTCCACAATAGTGTGATTTTGATCGAAATAAGATGAAAAAGGGTGAGCAATGAGGCTATCAAGAGACAAGAAATAACAGCCAGAGCAGGGTAAGGAAGGCAAAAAATCAGAGCTGGAGTCCAAAAATAGTGGAAGCTAACAGTCGAAAATAAATTGAAATTTGAGAAACCTTGGCTCAGCACTGCTAGTATGACAGAAATTCAATCTTTTGTCTTTGTGGTTTTTCAAAAAATAAACAAATTGATTTAGAGGAAATAATTAGCAATAAGAAATAAATTATAAAAGAAAAAACAATTCTAAGAATATCAAATGACCATTCTAATTAAGTACAAGTATTTTTAATACTAAATTATAAATTCAAGATTTTCAGTGAGTATAAGTTCCCCAAGATTAAAAGAGATCAAAAGATTCTTCCAGTATACCTGAACAAATATTGAAGAAGTGAAAGAGCAAATATTCCAGCTTACCGTTGCTCGTGTTATGCCTGGTAAACAGTTATCAGCATGAGGTGTCACTATACAGCCTTTCTTCACTAAAAACTGCAAAATAAGAGGACAAACATGCTTAATTTAGGTCTCAGAGGGATATTAAATATAGAAAATTCCAGTAAAACTGCAAAAAACCTGAGGAGCACGCTTCTTTGGAATTTGAAATAAAACTCTATAATTCTAGGTAAAACCTAACTACAGCCCTCAAAGAATAAGATAATCTTCTGACAACAGTCAGGAATAACTTACAATATTCGTAGCATTTGTTTCTGACACATAACCGTCTTTATCGAGCATGATAGCATCATCAGCCTGGGCATTATTTCCTTCTATCTGCACCAACTCCAACAATTATGGCTGAAATTAAAATGAAAACATCTACATATCTCACTTCATTGGGCACTGACAACATGAAGTGACAACAATCCGTCAAAATGCTATGAAGATCTAGCAACTATCATCTAAGGAATTATATTATGATCTTATGGAAATCAAAATTTAGTTTCTTCACTCCCATCCCATCAGATCATACCTTGGCCAGGATATTGTTGAGAAGGTTGTTGTGATGAATTTTAGAATCCAAATTCTAGCAAAAGAAACCAAATATCCAAGTAAGAGTTTCTAATGATTTAAAAGTCAGATAATAGTGCTGTAGACAATTAATATGAACAAAATCCCCATCATAAGTGTATGGTGTTCTCTACTTTATTTCATCCATTATAAAAATTTTACAAACAAGCATACAGCTGTCATTTCCATGGACTTTGAAAGCGATGCAAGTTACTATAAACAAATAATTGAGCTTCAATGGCATAGTCTGAACATGATTTTTTCAATAAATTGATAACATTTGTATCAAAATCACAGAATATTAATATGTCCCATTAATATGTATTACATTATATGCAATTCTTAGTTCTAAATGTTTTGAAGTTTATTCTTAGTTCTAAATGTTTTGAAGTTTTAGTTATATTGGTACTTTAAACTGAGAGCAATGAAGTAGTCAAATGCGTGATATTTCCTGTTTCATGAAGCTGAACTTTCTTATAACAAGCTAACTCAGAGAAGTTTATTTTTAACTTCTCCAATACAAAGAAGTCCCTTGACAATTTTGACGTTTGCCTCCAGGGAGGCCCCAGTCGATTCTTCTCCTGGTATTTCAAAAACATAGAAGATAAGGATCTTCTTACATTTGGAGAATTACGGCGTGTTGTTGCTGTCACCAGAGTTATACCTCTCATATTGTCATACACTGGTGGCTTCCATTCTGCAAGAACTACAATTTACCCAAAAAATAAAAATAAGAAAAAGGAGGCATCCAAGTTATTTAAAGTGGTACTTTCAAATTAATGCAACAGCTTGCATGCAGTAATAGATTCACTTGATTAAACCTAAAAATTAAAGGAACAGAACAGGAGCATCACAGTTTTGGTTCTTGCACAAGCATCAACTAACAAATTTAATTGGAGAATATTCAAATACAACCATAATTAGAAGCTTATATGTCGTACTGCCAATTATGTGTGGCATTGATCGTTGAGTATGCCAACTTGAGAGTAGATACATTTTTCTTGCGTTCGAGCCCAAATAAACAGATGATGACAAAAGGTAGATGTAGCACTTCCACACACATTTTAGGTTCTTCAGAGGGAAGGAATCTAGAAAGCAGGGCATATTTATTTTGACAATTTATTATATAGCCTAGTGCTCATTTAAATCCAATAAATGAAACATTTGACAATCTATTTTATCCCAATATTAGTGCAAAATAGTAATGGAACAAGAAAATCTCTCGAATTCAAGTCTTGTTACCATCCATATAAAGGAAATTGTGCAAGTGATAGGCTTTGTTGAAAACAACTGAACCATTCCTACACATCAGGGGCATGTTGGAGACACTACTCAAGTAATATACACAACCTTCTCTAACAATTTAAGCTTTAGATCTAGAGGATCTGCTATACACTTTTGTTAGTTGGTAGCATTTCAAGTGCAAAATTTACGATGCTTCGACAATTTAAGTAGATTCTAATGAGATGAAAACGACCTTATAATGCTGATGGATCTTGATATGTAATGGCACCAAAATTAAAATCACGTGGAGTTCATTTTTTTACACACCAAGAAACTATCCTGCTAGCAATTGGTTGAGCACAAGATAAACGCTCACTCACTCTCTCTCACACTCTCTCTCTCTCTCCCCCCCTTCCCCCTCCCTCTCCCCCAACACCAAAAACAAAATACTACCAAAAATCTCCGCTGAAGTGAGCTACATACTTATCTCCTTCAACTGAGCCTACCTAATTCTCCTCTAAGCTACATACTATTAACTGAGCCTACCTAATTCTCCTCTATGATTAAGCAAAAATTGAGACAATGAAACCCAGAACTTATACTAGTCAACTATAACTATTTGACAGTGATATTACACTGGTTTTTAACAACTCAGGTGTTTCTAAAATCAAAGCAGAACTCTTTCTTGTTCCTTCTGAACAAAGATTGTTTAGCCTTCTCAATTACGTCATTTTATTTGGATGCCTCTTCTTGGCGGGATGATAAACCTTAGACTGACACATGATGAAAAGAAAATGATATTTAAGATGAACAAACAAAATGAGAGAAAAGAAAAAACTGAAAAATAAGCAGGAGCAAGATTCTACTGCTCATGTACAACAACATTACATTAGACAAAGTGTTCACATGACTATTAAGAAATAAGAAGGCTGCAGACAGATTTACAGAAGTTAGTAGTGCCTGTAGTGTTATGTTGTATGTGTAAACAAACTCATATTGTGAGTTGCAGATATCAACTGAAAATCAGACCGCTATGCCAAAATATTGACCATCTTACCAATTAAGTTACATCCATAGAGGTTGAATGATGGATTCATTCCAGAAGTTACCTGGAAAACCAGATAACTGAGTTAGTCATTAGATTTAGGTCAAAGTTGCTGCATTATTGAAGAGCAGTAAAATTTCGACCACTCAAAAGGTAAAGTTTCACTTGAATAGTTCTTGTGCATGCAAAATTTTCAATTTTAGCTCATACCTAAATGCTCAACTTTTTTCCATGCCCCATACTATCTATTATAAGCATTCCGTAAATGAGGACATGATTACTACACTAAAATAAAATAAAAAATAAATATAAAAACCTTTTTGCCACGTGTCAGCGTCAGCCTGACATGTGTATTATCAAACATTCCATTCCTTATGAGAGTTTTAAAAATGGCTTCCTTGATCTGAAAAACAATGGATGTCAAGTAGTCACTATATAAGATACAATGTGAAACAACACCAAGAAAGAAAAGGCACAAAGACGTCTGCAGCTATGAATGCTGGGAGCCAATAATCCAGAGTTTATCAGCTAAGGATTGTGGTGAAACCACCTCTTCGCGACTTGGTATATTTCTGAAAGCTAGAGATTTGGCTGAGTCAAACAACCTGGAAAAGAAAAAGTTTTGTTAATTTATGTAGTAAAGAGAAATCTGAAGCGTCATCTACACATAGATTCTAGGTCCTTTGGTAACTAAACTGAGAGAGATTATATGGTCCTGAGCAGGTCGAGCCTTAATTACGCATTCACCATCATCACTCAATCCTCCAAAACTCCTTTATCCTTTATTATAATCAGAGTTGATTAAGTACCCACTGCTAATGATGCAACGCTGCATCATTATAATTAATTACCCTATGAAATTGTAAACACACATCTACATTGGAAAGGTAGTAAAGTTCCATCACAAACTAAGTTCCCTACTATTAAGCTGCACGAAGCTTAACCATTTCAGCCAATTGGGTACATAATTCATGATGCAGTTCTAGTGTTTAAAACCTGAACACTCACATATTCACAATAATCGACCATTTTGTTTCCACATGCCCACTGATGCTGTGTTCATGCGCTAGTATAAAACTCTAGTACAATACAGAATTAAGTATGCAAACTTGCATGTACAGAGCCTTTCGATAGCAATACTTAATCATGCTAGCAAAATGCAAATTAATTGAATCAATATATAAATTAAGTTCAACTGACAATAATCCTGATCCAACCAATCCACGATTTCTTATTAAAACAATTTTGCTGCTCTAGTGGTCAAAGTTAGTACAACAAAGAACTCATTGGGGTTGTAATTTGAACAGCAAGAAACACATGGATCTATGAAATCCTAACAAATTTGACACCCTTTTCCCATGTAGCACATAATCATCAATCCATTGTCTGGCACAATGGGTATTCCTACCCAATACCCACATACACAGAGCTCCATATTTTTTTTTAATCTCCAGCAAAAGTAGCACAATATGCTAAATCTGAACTCCCTTTTCATCTGAGAAGGCAGATTATTCCTCATTTGCATGTTGCTAGAATTTCTAACGTCTAAATAGATGCATTCCTTGATCTGGTTCTGAACATAGTTATATGTATCAAGAGAAACAATCCAGCAATATAACATCAGCGGACTTGGAACCTTTGCATTAAATCAACAGTTCCCTCAGAACTTGATGCCGTTCGGAGCAACTTTTACAAGTTTCGTTCATAATCAACATACAACTAAACAATGAAAAGTGCATACCAACACAGATACTTTAAAAAAAAAAAAAAGAAGAGAGGAGGTGTTGAACTGATACATGGAAGCCAATAAATAGAACTGTTTTTGTTTAGTTCATTTCACTAACCTATCTAAATGCTCTTCAAGCTTAAATATCTTTCCCCTGTAAACTCGAAGTCCCTCCCAAACAGCATCACCTCCTTGGACAATCGAATCAAAGACTGAAACCTTAGGAATTTAGTGAAGAAACAAAGCTAAGGGACTTCCTGAGACACCAAAACATCAAACTGTGGTTATTAATTCTCTCTTAATCAGAATATTTCATCTTTTCAGAGAAGTACCTTTGCACTTTCACGGGGCACAATCTCATCACCAACCCAAACAAGCAGCTTCTCATTGGCTGGACTTGGAGGTCTGGGGCAGGGAGACTTCAGAAAGGATGGAGTCCTCCGTGCATGATGCCTAAGCATGTTGTAAAAAGGTAAACTTTGCTCCAACAAGTCATACAATGATGATGGGAGTGGCTGAAAGTTGAGTGAACGAAAAATGATTAGCAACATGTCTCCCAGGAGTTTTATGCTTATCCAAAGTACTTGTTAATCACGCTTGAGAGATATTTAAGTAAGCCCTTTCAGGATACCACATTACATCCCACATTACAGTTGGACTTTCAAGCAAAGTTACCACAAGTATAAAGATATCCTAAAAATATAAGGATGGGGAAAAGTACAACCCCTAATCAATATTGTTCAACTGCAGTGTAAAACATAAAAAGTAAAATTGACGAAGAGTAACCTTCAAATTAATATACATTAAACTAGTAAAGATTTGCAATCAATTGCTAATAGTATTAGCTAGAGCCAAAGGAATCTTAAAACGATCCTGTGTGTTCTAACGAATAAACCACAAGCTTTTCAAGTGACCCAGTTAGAATTGCAGGATTGCACATGTTCAAATATCGACACGCATGCATACATACAGGTACATTTGCAGGCCCTTTCAGCAGTGAACATAATCCATAAACAACTCATTGCATTAACAGTTGCCTGATTTTTTTCTCTCTTCAACATACATTGCTCAGATTTTGTGATCACTATCCAATCTCTCGCATTGATTATTTACTCGTCAGAGAAGTTTGCTATATTAGAGACTGAGCTCATCGCCTAAATTTGATTGAGTGGAATCAGAAATTACATTGCTAGAATAAACAAAAAGAGGGCATCCTCATTAGGTTTTACATACCGAAGGATACTTTCTTTGTGGTGCAAAACTGATTGATTTATGTACACTACTATACCACCATGGAGCCCAAATCCCATCAATTGATTTTGGCCCAGCTTCCCATCTGAAAATAGAAAGATCAAATTCATGCATACATATGCTGAAAATTTGAGGGGAAATATATAACAGAGTTTTTAAGCATTTAGTCCCTTTTCAGTCTTTTACTTCACGAACCAGTCATATTTTCTTCTAGAAAGTAATGATAACAGCAATGTTGGACGATAGTGAATACAAGGTATTTAAAAAGTCATTCTCTAAAAATGGCAACCTAATATTAAGAAATGAGCAAAACACCATTGTCTGGGAGATCAACAAGCACATAATCATTCAGCATCCACAGACAAGTTTGCGAAACTGTAGAAGACGCATAATTCAGTAGTCATGTAATTGCAGTTGACTAAGTGTAATTATGTCGTTGTATGCTTACAAGAGAAATAGCCAGACCTAACTGCAGGAGATTCTAGAAGAGGAATGTGTTTATTGTGCTCATATACCAACTCTCTTGTAAAGTTCTATATTAATATACCGCTTTAGTTAGTGGTGGAATCCAACCATAAGATTGTGATGAAAGGAGAAGATTTGTAAAGGAATAATGTGATTTGTGAAGATTGAATTTTTTAGAATGAAGACCGATGGACAGCTTTCTATTCCTTTTTTGCCTGTATAGTAGAAAACCTCCCTCACGGTCAGTGATAATGAAATGAGATTCATTCCCCCGAGACAAATAAAAAAGCATGTCCCTGGAGTTGGTAACTAACAACTACTCTACATAACGAAGGCAATTTAATACACAGATATAACTGTAAATTAAATAGATATTCGGTTGTTTTCTTTCCCCCAAAGAATGTAATAAAATGATTGAGCAGTTTACCAATTCAAGCATACGGGAAAGAATAGAAGTAGATATCAAGATTCAAGAGAACGCAACTTGTACAAGTAGAGTCATGATACTCCTACTCAGACTCCACAGGAAATCTTACTGAAGAAAACAACTGTGAAACATAACGAAGTTCAACTTTTTCTTTTATAAGTGACTAGTAGAGGATGCAACACAATAATAGCAATGATATTTATTCGACAAGGCAATAACAGCAATGTTCAATATTCCACTACAGATCAATATCTCACGTTTTCAACATGACAAATTGCCGTTCAAGTTTTCAACAAGACAAATTGCCGTTCATTCAATAATCAACCAGCTTTTTCCACACACAGACTCATAGAAAATTAAGACTCTTAGAGGTTCTCGAAGAGAATTAGCCTTAGACAACCTGTGATTCTTTGTAAAACTAGGATAAGGTGCAATTCACATAAGCTGATAGTCAGGAAGAACGTAGACAGCCCAAGAAATCACGGGTGGTATAATTTTGGCTTACTGCAGCATAGAAGCTTGAAAAGGTATGTTGAGATCTTCACATAGACCACGTAATGCAACCTGCAAAGACGTGCACATTAAATGCTTTTAATATATATATATATATATATATATATATTTTAATAAATGACTGTAATCTAAAATCTTGTGGGAACAAAATAACTGGTGATAATGCATACTCTCAAGGCTCAACTTCACATCACATGACCAGCGGCCAGCTCAAAGTGTTCCATCAAAACCCTTGACTAAATATAAAAGCACGCATTTGTCTGAAATAATCATGCTCGGCCCCAAAATTTTCTAAAATTACAGCCTGTAAAGCATGCACTCTCCTACTCGACAGACACATACAAATCACCAAGCATGTTCAAACACTCTAGTCCATAAAGAAGTTAAAGCTTAAAACCTTAGTCCTCCACTGTTTTCCTTAAATGTATATGTAATGCTGTTGTCCCTACCCTTCACAAACTATGCTATTCCTTTCCTCCTATAGACGCAAAAGATTACAAAAATGCTGTACTTGCATATCACATGCACAAAACTTCCTGACCCAAAACCAAGGGGGGGCGTTTTAAGACAAAAATTTGCATTTTGTCAATGGCAGAAATTATGGCTGAGACTAGAAGATCTGATTTACCATAATTTGTGTATTAGCTGTCTATATATATATATATATATAGATATATATATACTCTTACCTAAAGTAGATTAGCAGTAATTAGTGTAATAGTTGTTGATTTATTCTTGCCTAAAATAGGTTGTACAACAACTTCTATTTAAAGGAAAGATCTCTAACGATCTGGCATTCAGCCATTTACTCAAATTTTGTTATGGTATCAGAGCCCGCCTCTAAAATTCATAGCTGAATCTTCGGATTTCTGTCAATTTTCTTTTGCTTCTGTCTTTCAAAGCTTCTGGTCTACTTTCATTTTTTTTCTTATTCTGGGTTGATTAATTTCTGATCAACAATTTTGGCTATGAGATTTTATTTTTTGGAAGAATGAATACTGAGAATTCTGGGGAGAATGTCTACAGAGACTTTGGCTGTCAAATTTACAGAAAAGAATTATGCAACATGGAAATTTCAGTTCAGAATGCTTTTGAAAGGGAAGGAGCTTTGGAGTCACATTGACGGGTCCTCCCCTGCTCCTAAAGAAGGTACAGAACTTAGTCAATAGAAGACAAAGGATGCTCGAATTATCTCTTAGATTTTAGATTTTATTGAAGCCTATAAGGTGAACAATTTATGCTCATTTAGTACAGCTAAGTATATGTGCGATTATCTGCAACATATATACCATCAAGATAATACTGCGAGACGATTTCAACTAGAACTTGAGATCGGTAATTTCAGTCACGGTAATCTCTCTATTGAGCAGTATTATTCTGGATTTATTAATCTATGGAGCGAGTATTCTGGTATTATCTATTCAAAGGTACCTAAAGAGGCCTTAGCCAGCCTTCAAGCGATTCAGGAAGATAGTAGGCGTCATTAGTTTTTGATGAAACTGAGACCAGAATTTGAAGTTGCTCCGGTTGGACTACTGGATAGAAATCCTGTTCCTTTTTTGGATATATGTCTTGGTGAATTATTGTGTGAAGAACAAAGAATGGCTACATAAGCTGTTTTAAGTTCGTCCAAGGAGACATCTGAGGTTGTTAATGTTGCTTATGCTGCTCAATGAAAAAACCGAGGAAAGGGACAAATGCAGTGCTATAGTTGAAAGGAGTTTGGGCGTATTGCACGCAATTGTGATAAGAAATTCTGCAATTATTGTAAACAGAATGGACACATTATCAAGGAATGTCCTACACTCCTAGAGAACCGAAGAGCCCAAGCATTTCAAGCTGCCATCTCAAACCCGACCACTATTAATTCTACAGCCACAACTGCTGGCACCAATCAGTCTTTTGTTACTCCAGAAATGGTTCAACAAATGATTATCACAGCATTTTCTACTCTTGGACTTCATGGTAAAGGTAAGATTGTTTCTTCTCCTTGGTTTGTTGACTCTGGCGCATCTAATCATATGACTGGATCACCTGATTCGCTGCATAATCTTCGGAAGCATATTGGTAAACAAGATATTCAAATTGCTAATGGAAGTAATCTTCCAATTACACCCCAATTGGTGATATTGGACCTTCTTTTCATCATGTATTTGTGTCTCCTGGATTGTCTACAGGTTTAATTTCTGTTGGTCAGTTGGTGGATAATAATTGTGATGTACATTTCTCTCGTGGTGGTTGTCTTGTGCAGGACCAGGTGTTGGGAAAGGTGATCGCGAGGGGGCTTAAATTGGGCAGATTATTTCCATTGCAATTTACTCTTCCTAGAACTTTGTCTTTGGCTTCTATAATTGTTGAAAATAAGGCTGATGTGTGGCATAGACGTTTGGGCCATCCAAATAATGTGATTTTGTCTCATTTGATGAAATATGGTTTTCTTGGCTCCAAAGATCAGTGTTCTGCTAATAGTTTGTCTCTTGAGTGCTTTACTTGTAAACTAGGAAAGAGTAAAGTGTTACATTTTCCTACTTATGGTGGTCGTGCTAATACATGTTTTGAGATTATACATAGTGATGTTTGGGGTATTACTCCTATCATTTCACATGCATAGTATAAATATTTTGTGACATTCATTGATGACTATAGTCGTTTCATATGGATATATTTTCTGTGTACCAAAGCTGAGGTGTTCACTGTTTTCAGAAATTTTGTGGCTTATATTGAGACTCAATTTTCCACATACATTAAGGTTTTACAGTCTGATAATGGCGGCGAGTATATATCACATGATTTCCAAGCCTTTTTGCAACAGAAAGGTATTGTATCTCAACGATCATGTCCTTATATCCCTCAACATAATGGGGTGGCTGAACGGAAAAACAGTCACTTGTTGGATATGGTTCGCACTTTACTGTTAGAGGCTTCAGTTCCGCCTAGATTTCGCGTGGAATCCCTGTCCACTGCAGTCTATCTGATTAATCGTCTACCTTCTCAACAATTGAATTTTGATTCTCTTTACTTTCGTCTTTTTGGTATGCAGCCTGATTATCATATGCTACACACATTTGGATGTGTTTGCTTTGTTCACTTGCCTTCTCATAAGCGCCATAAGCTTATGGCTCAATCAGTAAGCTGTGCTTTTATGGGATAAAGCACTACTCATAAAGGGTTTCTATGCAATGATGCTGCCTCTAATCGACTGCGCATTTCTAGAAATGTGGTTTTCTTTAAACATGATTACTATTTTCAGCAACATGTTTTCCCTTCAAACGGTGTTCTTCTCCCTAGCTTTGATGATATCTCTCCATCTATTGAGCGTTTTAAACCTGGTTTTGTCTATCAGCGATGACAGCCCCCATCATCACAATTACTTCCTGACCCTGATCCAGTACCTGCTACAGCGCCTCTTCGAAGATCTAATCATATCAATCGTCCTACTGATAAGTATGGTTTTCCGCTATTTTAGCTAATAATACAGTTCCTACCTCTTATTCTCAGGCAACTAACAGGTATGTTGGAAGAAAGCTATGCAAGAAGAACTTCAAGCTCTTCAAGAGAACTATACTTGGGATATTGTTCCCTGTCCTAATGGTGTTAAACCCATTGGTTGTAAATGGGTATATTCCATTAAGCAACAGTCTGATGGCTCACTTAACCGATATAAAGCAAGCTTGGTGGCACTCGGTAATCGACAAGAGTATGGAGTTGATTATAAGGACACATTTGCACCCATAGCAAAAATGACAACAGTATGACTTGTCCTAGCTATTGCTGCTTCCAAGGGTTGGCCATTACGACAGATGGACGTTAAAAATGCCTTTTTACATGGGGATCTTAAGGAAGAGATTTATATGACTCCACCAACAAGGTTATTTTCTACACCCTCTTCTGATGTTTGTAAGCTAAAACGATCACTCTATAGTTTGAAACAGGCTCCGCGTGCTTGGTTCAATAAGTTTCGATCCACACTTATTAGCTTCTCTTTTATCTAGAGTCAGTATGATTCCTCTTTGTTTCTTTGCAAGAACACTGAATCATTTTGCTCCTAGTATATGTTGATGATAACATTATTACGGGGACTGATCTAGAATTGATTTCTCAGCTTCAGCAGAGCCTTCAAAGTTCTTTTTATATGAAGGACTTAGTCCTTTACGCTATTTTTTAGGCCTTGAAGTGAACTCTACCTCGGCTGGTATTTTCTTACATCAACATAAATACATTCAGGAGATAATTACTTTGGTTGGTCTTCAAGATGGTCAATCTGTTGATACTTCCTTAGAAGTGAATGTTAAATATCGTCGTGATGAGGGTGATTTCTTACCTGATCCCTCCTTATATAGCCGATTAGTAGGGAGCTTGAATTATCTAACTATCACTAGGCCTGATATTTCCTTTGCTGTCCAACAAGTTAGTCAATTTATACAGGCACCTTGGCACCTCCACTTGGCTGCTGTTCGTCGCATTGTTCGCTATTTGCAAGGCACTTCTACCCGAGGTCTTTTATTTCTTGTGGATTCTCCTATTCACTTGGTTGCATATAGTGATGCTGACTGGGCTGGTTGTTCTGATACTCACCGTTCAATTACCGGCTGGTGCATGTTCATTGGCAACTCACTCGTCTCTTAGAAAAGCAAGAAGCAAGATCAGGTGTCTAAATCCTCCACTGAGTCTGAGTATCGCCCCATGTCTTCTGCATGTTATGAGATCGTTTGGCTTCGGGGACTGTTGGGTGAGCTTGGGTTTCCTCCAATTGAACCTACGCCACTTCATGCGGATAACACTAGTGCTATCCAAATTGCTGCTAACCCAGTGTTTCATGAGCGCACCAAGCATATAGAAGTGGATTGTCATTCTATTCGTGAAGCATATGATGCCCATGTCATCTCTCTTCCTCACATCACCACTGATCTCCAGACTGCTGATGTATTTACTAAGGCTCTCTCATGGCAACAACACCATTTTCTTGTTACCAAATTGTTGCTTTCTGATCATCCAGCATCAATTTGAGAGGGGATGTCAATGGCAAAAATTATGGCTGAGATTACAAGATCTGATTTACCATAATTTGTGTATTAGCTGTATATATATACTCTTACCTAAAGTAGATTAGCAGTAATTAGTGTAATAGTTGTAGATTTATTCTTGCCTAAAATAGGTTGTACAGCAACTTCTATTTAAAGGAAAGATCTCCGAAGAGAGGGGCAATCAGTCATTTACTCAATTTTTGTTACATTTTTCTTGAATTCTAAAAACGAGATCCTTCATTTTCTTGAAAAGCCCATGGAAAGGGGTTTCTAATAATAACATGATCCACAAGAAAGCTTAGCAAAATAGCAACGATGATATCAAGATTATCCTGACATTTTCCAGTTAAAATGGCACCAGCATTTCTAAAAAGCATATCTGCTGTTTCATGCAAGCCGTTCCAAGTCAATTTTTATTTTCAAATTCACATAAATGTTTAACAGCCCCCGCCAATTTAAAAAGAAAAAAATATAAAATAAAAAGCAAGATCCTAAATATTCCTGCAGAATTAATTTAATAAAGAGAACTCTTCAAACCTCAGGATTTTCTTGAAGCACAGTTACATCAATGATTGGTGGAGGCTTTCCTAGTTCACAGAGTTCACTGTAAATGGAGACCAAGCTAGCCAACCCTAGCTCAAGAAAGGATGGGGCCACAACCTTCTCAAAGGATGGCTGGTAATACATCGAAACTGTAATGAATAACTTGAGCAAAAGTTCAAGTGTTGTTTCCACATCGTGGAAACAGAAATGGTACCAAAACCTCATGCATCTGACATTCACTAAATGACCTCATCTGTTTAGACAAGTTTGTTTACTGATCAAGTGATAAACATGAAGTTAAAAAGTTATAGCATGAAAATAAAAAGTTTGATATGCATATGAATGAACATCAACTGGAAAAAATAGATAATTTTGATGCCCAAGTTTCACAAATTATAGAGATAACTAAAAGATAGTCTGTAGTTTAATATTTACCAGAATATCAAGAGGATTTCGTATTAATATGAAGTGCTTTCCTTTCTTCATTAACTCATCAGTTAATCCAGGCAAACGTTGTTTAGCAATGTGCTGCAGATAAAGAGGAAAAAAGTAAGAATAAGCCTGCTAGAACTGTATAATTCTTCACGGAATGATTGTGGGGAGCTAACAAATGTTCGGCAGAATTGTGTTGAAAGGAAAATCTTAAAGATCTGCAAATGTGACTTCACTTGGCTAAACAATGGATTAATCACCTTACAATACCGATACTTTTTCTGGCCAGGACCAAAAATAATCTCTTTCACCACCTTATTTCCATCAGACTCCTGTACATTTTAGATAATTAACATGAAGCCATTTCATAGTGTCCAATAAAATAATGAATAAAATTATCCAAAAAAAGAAGTTGACTTAAACAAGCATCTATATTAGACTTAAAATGCAAACACCAGAAAAAACCAAAAAATACAAAAATAAATAAAATGAAAGGGTAAAAGGTGGTTTGACTGCACTCTGAAAATATAATACAACAAAACATAGCAACTGTGGCACTTCTTCCGTAAATATATGCTTAGATCTTTCTCACCCAGCAAACAATTTAAGGTGTGAGTTGTGTTACTTGGTTGTCTTAGATGAATATCATATTTATTCAAACGAAGAGAAGAAACAATGAGATACACGTAGCAATTCTAAGAAAGAAGTTGGTTTTGCACAAAGACTTCATAGAGAATCTGATATGACATAAAACGTTCATGGCAGCTTTACTACAACTTATACCAAATAGGACTAGTTATATTCTATTTGGCAACACTACCATCCTCTGACTAAAATGATCCCCTCTAATCTGATTTCAAAACCTTAGGCAAATTTTAATCCCATCAAAATGGTGGAATATCAAAGATTAAAATAAAATGCTTCACTTTTGTGTTGAAAAGATTCATTAATAAGAGAAAAAAAAAAGCTTATGAGTAAAAAGTTCACTCATATATTTTTAGAAGTTACTAGTAAATTTAGGAGTTTTGTTTATAAAATAAAAAAAAAATACTTAATAAGTAAAATCTTGTTTAGAACTTAAAATTCATTCGTTACTATGTTCATCTCTAAGTAGTGCTCGTAGAAAAGGAAACTAATAAGTATTTTAAAAAAAAAATCACTTTACAAGAATTTTTTTTTTTATGATAGAATCACTTATAAGTAAATGTACTTGTAAAGTTAATAAAATTGAATTAAGAGTGAAAAATCACTAATAAGTAAGTTTGAGTCAAAGTAATAAATAACAAGATTTATCAACTGTCCACTATAGCAGTTTCTGAGAAACAGACTCTGTCACGTTATAGCATCTACTCACAGTGGGTGGTTAGTTGCCCACTAAGTGTAGGTGATAAAACGTCTAAGTAATAAATAATCTACTTATAAATAGACATATTTTGAATATTTTTAATTTCTCTATATCTATATGTTGGTCTAATATGGGGTAGATGGTGTAGGAATATATGCCATGTTCAAATAATATATCATAATCCATTTTAATCATATTGCTTCTAGTCCTATCTTCGCTAATCATACATGACCAATGCAGAATATTTAAATTGCAAGAGAGCACCAATGAATGAAGACAGTTGACAGATTAGCAGCAATTGAATCTTACTTACCATATTTAATAAAAGTTCTTTTCGATAGGGCCTCTCTACCCCTGTCACTTGAAGGAAATTTGCATAAAGGGGTTCATCAAGCACTTCCATATCATCTCTCTAAGAAAAGCATGAGTGATAATTTTTGGATTAGCGGGAAATATGGATAACTACAGTGCTACAATAACACAAATAGGATTAATCACCTGTAATTAGAGTCAACCAACATGGAATGGACGTGATTTTCTTGAAATATATTTATGAGTGTGATTTTCTTGAATATATTTTTCTTTGATGCGACTATCCACTTTGTATACAGCAAAGTAGTGCAAGCTCAACCTCCTCCAATTTGTTATTACAGTTATATCGATGAAAGCTAAAGGTTTTGATGATAAATGACAGTTTCTAGTCTGTACTGAATGCTTATAAAGATCGACCTACCAAATGATCCTTTCTGCAATTGTTGTCATAATCTCATAGAGAATTTCCAGTAATTCATTACGTCTTACTTTCTGAATAATTTGATAAATAAAGCAGTTGAATTCTAATTTACTTTTCATGTGCTTTAGATGCACATGATGTCATTCGTCTGGAGAAAAAGAGTAATCTGCCTGTTGTCTTTTGCTTTATATCAAAAACAAAATGGTACAAGACCATAATATTCCTCTGGTCTGATCCCCAGCAGCAACCCCCTCCGCCGCCCCTTCCAGGAAAAGGATTGAAATTTCAGAATTGTTCTGCATATGAAACACCGCTGAAAACTAACACCCTGATCGATAGTAATCCTATTACTGAAGGTCAGTAATATAACAGTAAACTAATTGCATTGCATCTGCAAATGCTTCAGTTTTTAACATACTTGATAAGATTGAGTACCAATGTTGACCAAAAGTTGCCGGGCTTTTGCTATGGCACCTTATCTTTTTCTCTTCAAACAGAATTTTCAAAATAAAGCATACTACAAACTGGGAAAAAGCCATGCAATAACTGTCCAAGACAATGATGCACTGGCCTTCTTTTTGCGTGTGTGTGTGTGTGTGTGTTGTGGGGGGGGTGGGGGGTTAATCATAGGCATCAGGTTAAGAAGAAAACTCCATGAAGAGCTAATTTGACCGAGATGTAACAAATATAACAAGAAATATTCATAAAATCAACTTCAGATGCAACTTTACCCAACATCCATTCCAGGAAATTCAGAGTCGATGAGACAGATTGACAATGACAGTGGGAGAAAAGTTATTCAAGAAATATCTAATAAGAAAAAAACAGGAGAAATTGGAGCAGGAATACTCATCAAATGCAACTTTAAAAACGACCCATTTCGAACAGTAAGATTCCAGAGTCACTAGGGAGTTTAGGTGTACCTGAGCAAAAGAGTACATAAGGCTGGTGCTGAGTGACCTTGGTGCAGACCAAGAGTGTATAACCTCTATCTCTTGTCCGTTCCTCCCCTCCATTTCCCTTTTCCTCCCGCAACTTATTGTTGGAATTTGATGATTATGGATAGAAATGGGTATTGCTATTCAATGTAAATTTTTATCCATTCTCAAAGAGAGAACAAGGCATCTGTATCGTTGTTGTTGTTATTATTATTATTTTTTTTTTTTGTCCACGACATATGCTTTGCCGTCAAATAAGTTCAAGAAGAAGACAATCCTTGCAAACAATACTCACACGCCAGTTGAATAATGGTTTTACAAAATGACATTTTTCTTTTTGATTAAAATTCATTCAAGTTGGTATCAATAGTTTGTTTAGCGTTTTTAATATTTTTAAGCAATTATCTTAATAATAATAAATAAATAAACTTAAACACAGTTGGCAAGAGACTTTTTGAATATTGTCTATTTTCTCTTGTTAAAATAAAAAATCATAATATAGAGATATCTGTCAAAATTTTATGTAAGATTGGATGAAAGAGAAAATTTATGTAAAAGAGCAATTTTAAGGAAAAGTGTAAAAGTGACATTAACATGTGACATTATTAATATTGATTTTATCATGTGTATGGTTTTTTTTCTCCTGCATTTGTTCATTCATAATTGCATTAAATGCTCCGAAGTTAATAGGGAAATAAATTATTACAGGAAATAGATTTCAATGTTTTAAAATAGCAAGAATGGTCCTTAATCTATGGGATTTCTATGCAAATCATCTTTTAACTTTCATATCTGAAATTGAAAAGTTAATACTTCTTTTGGCTGCCAATTGTAAACGGAATTTATTATAATTAGTTATTATAAATAGATACAATACTTAACACTTCCATAATGTGCCAGCTCTGCTTGTTGAAGTGATGGACCTTTCTCATAATGTATCACATCAATAAGAAGTAACAAACTGTGCAAGTGTCATGTATCTATTTATAACCCACAAATTCTGGTATAGTCCATTTATAATTGGTAAATAAACAATGATAATTTATTGACTTTTCCTTTTTTTCCTTGATACAATTGCGGGATCAAAGGGGAACATTAGTAAATACTCAAACTCGAGACTTTGTCTTAGTAGAGGATATTATTTACCATTTGACCTATACTACTATCATGTAAAAGGAAAAGCTGCAGGGTAAGTCGCAAATCTTTCAAAAATTTTAAATAGTTAAAGAGACCCAAAAAAAAAAAACAAGAAAAATGGTGCATCTTTCTCAAGACCAAGAGGTTTTTCACCTTTCCCAAAGCCAGATCGGAAGAGCAGTCCACTTCAAACCTATCGCCAGAGGTTAAATTCTATTTAGTGCCAATTTTCCTTCAACGGATAACAAATAACGAATTTAATTGAACCGTTCAAAAAGTCAAACTAATCTAACTTTTATGAGAGAAACTACGCAAAATTTTGACCAACTTGTAGTCTACCTAACCTATCTAAAATACCTTTTTGCCTATAAACTAACAAAATTACAATGAAAAACAATGATATTCTAAACATAACTCTTTCTGGTACTGACGTGCCTAATAGTCTCGTTCAAGCCTTGTGAATCATGACTCACTACTCCCCCTCCCCCCCCCCCCACCCCCAAAAAATAAAGAAGAATGAAATTATAAACTTTGTTAGACTTTTCTACTTTTATCTTTTAATTATGTAAAATAAAATAATCAATGGAGAATAAGAAGATTCCTTCGTTGGTAGCTATATATACTAACCTAACATAATTTACATAAGAAATGACACAACTAACAACCTTGATTACCACATAAATAACGAAGATAGACTAACTTTACATATATTTATTTTTGATATATTCTAGAACCAACCTTGAGAATGGACTTTAAAGGTTTAGGTTCTTTTCTTTTGCATTGTTGTGTACAAGCTAAATTTTCAAGGTCATTCATCTTTTTCCTTCTCAACTTTTATGGTAGTATTTCTTCAATGCTTTCACTAAAGCTAACCATTTTCTTTGGTGCTTTTGCTTGAGATACGTCTGCAACTTTTGCAAGTGTCATACCAATATTTTTAGTGCCTTCCTCGCCATTCTTCTCTTCTACATGTATGGTAGTAATGCCATTATCTGCAGAACATTAGATTGATCTTTGAATTCTCCTCCCAGTATTTGTTAGTGTACTATTTTAATTTCAAAAGGTTTTAAGGTCATCTCAACAGGATTTTAGGGGGGAAAAACAGGTTCACCTTTCAAGTCCATGTTGATCTTTTAAATTGTTATTATACATATCCTTGTTCTGTAGGCACATTGCATAATAATTAATTTGAACAAAATGTGTAACATTATTTATCCCTTTTATATTAACACAGATCCTGGCCTGCTACAATTGAAACTATGCAGGGGTATCAAGTGTACAGGATTGAAGCAAAATTGGGAGAAAGCGACTAAAATCCTAAAGTTTGATTCGTCCACATAGGCGCCAATATGCTCCTGGGTGGAAGAGAGATTTCTCAAAAACCCATATATCGCGTACAAGAACCTGGACAAACATGGGAAGATTAATTATATGATTTCGAGAGAAAGAAAAGAAAAAAGGAAAACAAATAAGGTAGTAGCACTTACAATTTACAG
>CAVNYN010269319.1:0-14850 GCA_963692815.1 Nyctanthes arbor-tristis
TATGCTCCTGGGTGGAAGAGAGATTTCTCAAAAACCCATATATCGCGTACAAGAACCTGGACAAACATGGGAAGATTAATTATATGATTTCGAGAGAAAGAAAAGAAAAAAGGAAAACAAATAAGGTAGTAGCACTTACAATTTACAGTCTCAGTGCTCAACCACCATGTTGGCCATGATGAAGAGTGCAATAAAAATGTAGTCTACAGCATGTTAAAAAAAAAAAAAATTGCGATTTGCAGAATCAACCAAGGACTTAGGTTGTCCGAGAGATGAGTATAGACCATTTAGTCTTCCTAACTTGGGAATATGCATTCGACTCAACTCTCCAGGCGCGTATCTCCAACCACTTGTATTCAAAGTTTTTACAGGTTCACGTGAATAATCACTTATTTTAGAGAGATTAGTTAAATCCTTCAGCCTGAATGCAGCATTACTAGAGGAGGTAAATATTTTACTTCTATATCCATCTTTATAGTGAAAAAATCCACCATCTCGAAAGATCCATATAATATTTCATTGATAGGGAAGATGGAAGTTAAGGAAGCCAAGTAAACCTACATATGAACGGGTATACCTGTTTTTTTGTAAGAAATGAGAATGAAGAAACGAAAGCCATGGATGACCTCACTAATTTTCTAGGGTTGGGAGTACGGACAAATGGGCTGCAACATCAGATTATTGCAATAGATACTGTAAATAGTGAAGGCTGAAAATAATAATGCCCTCCCGAGATCTCTCCTTATCTACGATGGTTCTACGCTTCTAACCCAGACTTCCAAGACCCAGCATAGCCGTAACAAATGTGAAAAAAACCTACGAGCACCGATAGAACTTACAACTATATCACTTACCTCCTTATTTTTATCTCCAGCAACAGCAGTTCCATTTGAATCATATGCCTCAAATTTCTGCAAAGACATGACAAATAAGTTCACATAATACTCTAAACACTACTGATGAAGAGCTAGGAGGGGATATGTGAATAAAACCCACAATTGAGCTACGCAACCCAAAATAACCAATAGTACCACCATACCAAAAGGTGAGGACAAAAATTACAACCCCAAAACCCATGTAAGGGCTACAAATGAGTCCAGAAAAACTAGAGAGAGAAGGAAACCTCTGCCTAAGCCAAATGTTTAGGGAAGCATACAAAATGAAATAATGGTGTCATGTCAGGGGATTTAACACATTTGTAGCACAAACATATCGTGCCCATGCTACAAAGAGTGGGAAAAAGAACACTTGCATTGCAGACCTAAAAAATAATAAAAAGCTGTAAATGCTGTCTCCTCTTATCTTTCCCCCATTCGACAGTTTTAGGTTATTCATGGGATTTAAAATTATCTGCATCAATTACTGCAAAAGCACATAAAATATATTTCATGCCAGTGCCCTGATGCAACACCCCAACCTATGCATTCACGTGGATTTTCTGCTTTAGAAAATGAATTGTTCACAACAAAATACTTGTAGCTATCATTTGTAGATGCTGACAATCTGAACCGGATCTAAAAATAAATAGCGCAAATCACATTAGAAACTATACCTGTTTAGTCAAAAATTCTAGTGTAAGCTGTATAAACACCTTACTGAGGTCATTCCGATCAACACCAATCTGCAAAAAGTAAACATATGTTCAGCCGTCACTAAAAGGTGGCAAGTTAATCATGAAAAGTGCTTCATACAAGGATTATGCCACGGTCAACAATCAAATCACATTTGTCAAACAGGAATACCAATCTGTTAGACAAAGCTGGAAAAGAAATTGTGGCCTTCTAAGGATGGATATTCCAATGGACTGTGATTATTTAAATCAGAAAAAATGCTGGTCGAATCAGAATCTGGCCTCTGACCGGCACATCCATGTAAAAAGTGAGCAATAAATAAAAATGAGAAAATGTTTTTTCCAACACATTTGCTTTACACATTAGTATGATAGCAAACTTGATAAACGGAAATAGTGGGAAAAACAAAACCGGTGCTGTGGAGTTACACAAGTAACTGCATGAAAGGAGATGAAGCAATAAATTTCTGACAAGGGAAATGAAAGGTGTAAACAGTGAAAAGAGCCCATAAGGGACTAACAACATTACTAGGAGCCCAAATTTGAAAACTTTGAGCCTGTCTACTTTTTCATACAGGATAGAGATGGTCATGATGCCCTTACAAATGATTACAAAGTATTTTTCTTATTTCATCTTTTACTGATACTTGCCAGTCGAGCTCGTAGAGTTCGTATTTTAACAACAGGCTCCACTAGTTCCCAGTAAACGCTGCTCCAAATTGTTTCTCTTTGCTTGATCTCATTCTTGAGGGCCTATCTTGAAAGAATCAATTAACAGAAAGAAGTCTTGAATCAGTTCTTTATCAGAAAGTGCATAGCCGAGGACGAGACAAAATAACGTCATTCAATTGAGACACCATTTATAGCATAAACAGCCAAATCAAATAACCTACAGAGTACATGTTCTCTGTTACTGTTTTCCTCAACAGCCCTTTCTCTCCATTGGCGATTTGCATGTTTATCTGAAAAGAGATTAAAGAACAAAAAGAGAGACATCAAAATTTAAAATATTTGAATATGAGCTCTTACTTATTCATAATCAAGAGGGTGAAAGCAGACCTCTTTGTATAAATCAATAGCTTCACTATAGAACTTGTTTTTTGAATATCCATGCTTCCTTAATTTCGCAATTGCATAAGCACTTTTCAGCTGCAAATGCAAACTCATGGCTTCACAAACTAAGAAAACAAGCATTACCTTAACCAAAAAACTCAAATATTCATTAAGATTTAACACTAAGGTAAAACGAGAATTTAGTCTCATGATATTTGTCCCTTTCCAGCATCAATTATTGAAGTACAATTCTCAGGTTCCACAGAAATGAAAAGTAGATCCTTTCATTTCCACTTACAGAAAATATCTTCACACACTAACAGTAACTTGATCATGAATCAAAAAACATGGCATAATGCAAGTATATGACCTCTAGAATGATATCCTCTTTCGTTCTTTTCCAACCATTTCTGGTAAACCATCTGCATCCAAATAGGATAGAATTTGCAGTCATAAAGGAGCAGAGAAGCCAAAGTTGAAATAAAATTGATCCATCAAATTGTAACAACGACATGTGTTCCTATTTAAGAAAATTCAATATCAAATGTCGTTTAAATTAAATTAACTCAAATATTCAAAATCCATTATCGTCTCTGAATAATTAAAAGAGTGATACCCGACAGTATAATCATAAAAAGAGGTACTCTGAAGGGCCAAGGATAAGATATCTAATTAAGTCTGTGTCCGTTAGCATAAAATATAGCCCCCGTTTTCATACTATTACTTTCTCATATTTTCTCCTACTTTCTTAAATTTGAATTTGGTCAAACCAATCACATCCACACATCTGATGGACCTAGACCCACCTGTACTGCACAAATCTTTGCCATCCAACTCCACTCACTCTCTCTTTTACTTCACATAAAAATACATTTTAATGCAATTTTACGTGAATGCAAACACAAAAATAGTGTTTTAAGCTACAGTTATTTCAAGAGAAGCCTCTGAAACAACAATCAATTGAGCATGCTTTGGTATGGTTTATTTGGTGCTTATATGCAAGCAGGAGAAAGAGTATATGAGGGGATAAATACTCTCTTTCTTGCTCCTAACGAAATAAGTCGAGGTCAAATAACTCCCTCAAGGTGCTTAGATTTTTCCTCCGCAAGTTAACCTTTTTTTTAACCCTTTTGCTTTAAATTTTATCAAAGTTCACTTCAATCTAGCAAATACTAAAACCAAAGAAGATTTACAAGCAAAAACTCTCACAAATATTACAAACCTTTTCCAGAATGAGATCGGTTCACGAGGTGCGTATGGTTCATATATAATTCCAGGACTCATCATGGAAACTTTAACAGCCCCCTGCATACAAGAAAGTAAAAAAAAAAAAAAAAAAAAAAAAAAGTTGCATTTAAGCAATTAATACCCAAATCTTCCGAAAGAAAGTTTTTGAGCTCTCATGCCAAACATCTGGCCCATAAAAAATAAACTTAAAACTCTGCTTTGCAGGTATTAGAGAATTAAAAAATGCAACTAATCAAATTTGTTCAAACTTATCAAACATTAAAAAGAATTTCCATGGAATACTCAGACTAAGTTGGGTTTCTGCATGCAAAGCCATATGCAACAGCATAACATCATGGAGGTAATACAAGTGAGATAAGGAGGTAAATTAATTTTCTGTACACAAAACTCTAGCCTCTTACATGTTCTGATTTTGCGAATGAAGCGGTTGGTTATAGCAAAAGTTTGAATATGTTAGGATACTTGATTCCTTATGTACAGTTATTAAACTCGCAAATATCTAACTTATGACATATTCAACAATCATTGTATAAAGATTCTTGCCCAAGGTGCAATTTCTTGTGATAAGTAGAAATTCTATGTGCTACAAAATCAGAAAGCTATTGACCAGAACAGTATCATTGTTCAAGCATTCGACTCATAGTGGAAATACCAAAAACAATAACATACCACTTGACGGACTTGTGGTGGAGCTTTTGCCTGTGTCATAACTGTTCTCATACAACTGACATTCGGTAACTTGACAGTCTAAACAACAGCAAAAAATGTGTCATCCTCAAAAGGAAATTAAATAAAGTAAAGACCATGTAGCGAGAAATACTTGCTAGTTAAGCCAGTATCCAGGAGTTGGTTATGCATGAAAACAAAAGGCATAGCTCAACCAGATATTCGGTAACTCAACCTTTTCTTTTAAGCAAAAATTTTAATCCAACCAAGATCTTTAAAAAATAAAAGATGGCTTCCACAGCCAGGTAACTGGTTTTATTGTCCAGAAACATACCTTAATCAGTTGATCTTCCTCTGGGTCTCTAGAAGTCCAACGAAGCCCACAAGAGCCATCAGTTGCAGAATATGCAATGCTTCGATAAAAACCTTGAGGAACTAAGAAATTACCAATGTCATGTCTCAATGTCACAAATAGTTTCATAGAGGGAATTCAAATGAAACACCCCCAGGAGGACCTACACTGCTAGAATAAGAACAAGGATGAACCATAAGGTGAAAATTATATCGTACATTTATTATTCCATTGAAGAGCATTATACGGGTAAACGAGGCAAGGAGAATTGCTCCAACATTTAAAATCTGTTCACAAAAACCAAGTATTAAACATAGTGAAGGACCACGTTGTAATAAATTAATATATAAATAATTCAAATGACATCATTAGAGGTAATCCCATTCTACATTATAAAAAATCACAAAATAGTATTAGTTTTCAAACAGAGGATTTATCTTATATTCTTAATTCAGTATTAACTATCACATGAATTTTAAGTTCAACAAATATTTCATTGAATAGTTACAATTGATGATTGATAAGAAACAATGCCTTGTTCACAAGCGATTTCACTGAGTTTTGAATAGACGAGGAAATACCAAAAATTCTCGCATATATAAGTTAATACTTATAACTAATTATTACCAGCGATGAGAAAAGTTGAGTAGCATTCCGGGCTTCTGAATCTGCAAATATTAACAAATGTAACCATACATGCTTTAATTTCTTATGCTAACTTCCTGTAAATGCAGTGTTCTTACAAGTACATAAATTGTAGAATTTTAACTGCTCGATTGAAGCTCCCAACGGCATGTAATCGACGAAGGGCCATGCGAATTTGATCCGGAATTGAACAACAGACCGGTGTGTGGTACTAAGAGGGTTTTAGAAGCAGGGTTCCAACTCGATAACCATTTGGTAAACGAGGAAATTGATGGAGGACTAATCATGCAAAACTCAGGATCGGTTTTTTCGTCATTTCCACTTTTTTTTTTTTTCTTTTTTCCATTTTTCCCGTATGCATACATAATTTTCTATGGAACAATGGGAGTTCTATTTACCGAGGTGTTTAAGATATTTACTCGAATGACCGAAATATACATGTACAATTTTTTCAGGTGTGGTTCCTCTTATTTCAATTTTCCATGGAGATTGAAATTGATTAATATATTTTGTGTAGAGTATATAAAAAAGGCTATACAAGATGTTGCCTCCAAACTTTTCACATCTAGTGTACGGGAAAAAATCTAATTTTTTTTATTGGCATCAGGTATTTTTAATATTACAGTGAGTTGTAAGTGAGGGGAATTGAGTGAGGGGAATTGAACTCTGGTAAAAAAAGAGTGAAAATATAGTTGAATGTTATTAGACTACGTGAGTCTTGACAAGAAAAATTCCAAAATTTTAGTTTTCCCCTGCTAACCCAAATAGTTTTAAAACAGTAAAAACTTATGTTTACCTTCCCCTATTTTCCCGTTCACTTTTTTCCCTACACTAGAAATGCTTTAAATTGTCTCATTATGTTCGTGCTTATGTAATTGACAACGATATTTCAAACAAAATGAGCAAAATCGTTTTAACTTCAAAATTTTCTTCAGTTGAAGTTTGAATATAGCCACTAATTACAAAATTATTAAGAATAATAAATCAACTAGTAGTATACATGTTGATATTCTTTTTAAGATCAACAGCAACTTTTCCTGCTTTCAGGCTGCCTACGGCTTGAACAGATGCGTTCAAAACTGGATTTCTCTTCTCTCTCTCTCTCTCTGGCCGCAGTTGCTCTCACGAGTTACCCAAAGCAATTTTTTCGTGTTGACAGAGATCAATCAAATACTTAGTCGAGTTGTAGTCCTCTGCATCGAAAATTTCTTCCGAGTATGTCCGCCGAATGTGCTTTCCCTTTTCTGGTTGACAATTCAGGATTTTGTCATCACCTTTGAGCAGTCTAACCACCTATAAACAACACCAAACAAGAAGACTTTCAACATATTATTTTTTTTTCTCCCCTTTTATGTTAATCAAATGGGCGAGTAGCCATTACGATAATTCATGTGTCATCCATCAGTATCATTACTTGATAAGAGGACTAGGTTCGTGACTGAGGTATCTTCATCAATATGACTTAATCTATAAGAACTTTGGAACTATGGAAATAACTACTTGCCTGCCTCACATGATTGAGGTATCTTCATAATCTATAAGAACTTTGGAACTATTGAAATAACTACTTGCCTGTCCCATGTGAGGTCGAAGAACTGGGTTTTGTTCAATGCACATGGTTGCCGTCAAGACTACACAGTCCATCTCTTTTTCATCATAATTGTCTCCAAGAGAAGGATCCACAAGCTCCTTGACTTCATTATTATCAAGGAAAGGCTTTGCCTGCAATTTACATGCACACAGGGTAGCTAAAATGGTTACAACATCTTGATGCTCATTGAATGAGTGAAATTGAAATATGCATACCCAAAGCACAAGGTTTCTCCGCGAGTCATCCAGAGCTTGGCGTCCAGTGATAAGCTCCAAAAGTATAACACCAAAAGAGAACACATCTGTTTTCTCATCCACAATCCCATGCATGAAGTACTCTGGAGCGAAATAGCTGTCATCAAAGGGTAAAATATTGATTGGCCACTTAGCATGCTAATGGATAAGTGAGCAGAGGCCCTAAAAGATTTCACATTAGATCAAAGGATTTACAGACCCAAATGTGCCCTCGAACTTGGAGACATTGTAATGTGACAACTGTTTAGGCAGCCATTTTGCAAGGCCAAAATCACAAATCTGGATCACAAATTTGAAAAGCTCAGTCATCCAATCACCACTGAGTAAAGGGTGCACAAGTGACTAAAATACAGACCAGAGCAAACTTCCAAATAATATTGGTCTTAAATTTCATGTTGGCCATAACCCAGAAGTTTATTTAGCCTTCAATATAAGTGAGGCTTTTGTCAACAACATATAGGTTGTGACCCTGCTTTCTGCCTTTGAAATTTGAAAAAAATTAGCAGAAAATTTGTGTCTGTGTGAAAAACCGTGTCATGAAACTTATCTAATAATTAAATTACCTGAGGCTCAAAATCTTCTGTAAGTAGGATATTGTCAGCTTTAATATCTCTATGAATTATTCGCCTTTGGCAATGCTCGTGAAGATATAGCAGGCCATCAGCTGTCCCAAGAATAATCTTATACCTTGCCCCCCAATCTAGTTTTTCCTTAGAACCTAAGAAGAAGAAGAATACACCATATCCTTAAGAAGATCCATAGTTCCCAAGCTTAATAGAATTATATGTAGATATTTTGGCATTCTGTACCATGCAGAAGCGATCCTAAACTCCCTAATGATGATAACTTAAGAACGAGATATGTTCCTCCTTCAACTCCATAGCCAATCATCTTGGCTGTATTAGGATGGTCTAAATGTGCAATTATGCCAACCTCAGATAAAAAGTTGATTATTTGTTCCTCTGACGTCCCTTTATTGAGCTGCTTAATGGCTACAAGCTGTCCATCTGGTAGACAGCCCTTGTAAACTTCAGCAAACCCACCCTTTCCAATCAGATTTTCTAGACCAAAATCAAGAAGTGATCACCTAAACAAATTGTCCACAATGATCTTTATAGGCTTATTTGTTAGTGTGTTTCTTGCTCATGCAATCCAAAAATCATTGACATACCTTGGCTGAAATTGTTGGTTGCAGTTTGCAGGTCATTCAGTGTAAAATTCTTCCACACAGAGCTGACTGCACATAAATCCTTGTCTGCAATTTCTCGTGTACTTCTACTACTCTTTCTTCTTGACATCATTGGCGCAAGTGGGGGGAAAGAGGGCCATCTCTTCATGGAACCTCTTTTCACCACTTTAAAAAATTTGTGCCAGCGAGAATGTCCCCTTGCACTTGACCAGAAGTGTTTAGAATCTGGTGTTTTACCTGATTCATTTTCTAACCTGGATTCCCTTTCCAAGCCTCTTGTGCATGCCTCGATAACTCCCCTAGGAGAAGGATGGTCCTTTTCTTCCACAAAGCATCTCAAGTCTACAACAAAAAATGATTTAGTACTTGGATTGTTTTAATTCATTAATTAACTTGAGCATGGTAGGTCGAGAAAGATAGCAATGCTATCATATTACCCCGAGCAGAAGCGGAGGAGGGCATCGAACTAGTGAACTTTCTGAAAGTTGCTAAACCTGTGCCATTAAAGGTCTTCAGTACTATAGCATTGGCATCTTTCCCTGTTTTCCTGTGCCATAACCTCCCGTTTCACTAGAAAATAAAAGTTTTGCGATATAACTGCAATTAAAAAAAATGGAAAAAAAGAAAGCCAATCTAAGGAACCTATGAAGTTGCATATCAGTTTTAATTTTCACATTGGCCTTAAAATGCAATATCACTTTGCGAGAGATCAGAGCAGCAAACACATAAATACAATTGATGCACCAGAGTACTGTAAGCAAAGGGGGAGAACATATCCCGTAATCTTGCTATCGGTTCAATATTTTGAGGCAAATTTGAATTCTTACATATGCCAACAGAAATCTCAGCTTATACATTTGAGATATAGACACTAGTTAATGTTCCAAGAAACATGGAATGAAACAAAGGAAATAACATGAAAACTATTAGTTACAATTACAATGATGTGAACTGAGATCTGCAAGATGACACATAGAATAAGTAAACCATTTTGATTTCACGAGTAAGTTTGATTACCTATGCACGTATCTATTTCATGGCTTGAGAATCAAAGCAGAGAAGAATAGATGGAACCTCTATATGATTGGATGCGAAAATGCATTTAGGAAATCAATTTTCCCCATAATGGATAGAAAAACACCAGCTTTGATGATTGCTACATTGGCTAATAGATTTCAGAGATAGAACCTAGTATTAATAACAATGTGAAAAAAACAAAGGAAAATAAGAAAAAAGAAGAGACTATAACTGAATTAAGAGGCATTATATGACTTGAAAAGACTTGTAGGAAGATCTAGTATTAATAAACTACAATTCTCATTTATTTAAAGTAAGTACATGGAGTAGAGAAATTTATCAAAGCAAGAGAATCAGAAACTCAAGTTGTGACCCCAAATTCCACCACCAGTCCCATTTCAGGCTAAAGAGGCTTGATCAACAGAAGCAATTGCTGACACTCGTTTAACGGTCATAAAGACTCTCGTTGTAGTTTTTGTCAAATTGGTAACAGTCACGAAGTAAACTGTCACTTAAAGTACTCTAGATTCCATATTCATCAGCCTTCATTATGTATTCTTCACCGGTTGCCATGACTGGATAAAACAAACCCCAAAGGTTTTGTTCTTTGTCCGTCCATCATGACCCGAACTTTGCCCCATGCTATAGCTTTCATCAAATATGTTACTATAACCAAATATGCTTTGACTTAACATACCGTATAACCCATTCATCAGCCTTCCGATACATCTTCTTCACACAGCATCCTGCATCCAGCTGCCACAGCCGGATAGAACAAAAAAAAAAAGGATCCTGTTCCCTGTCCTTCCATGAGGCTAAAAGTGTCCAAATGCAGCACAATGATTATTTGTCCTTTCCTAATTTTTGAAATATTAACAACTCTCAAAATTGCAAAACCTTTAGTGCCTATTGAGGCATATAGGATAATATCGGATCCCAAGGTAGAAAGTAAACAAACAAAATCACATGTGCCTTCCTATATCAATTCATTTTACTTATTCACGAAGAAGAAAGATGAACATGTATCAAATTTCATAGCTCCATAACATGACTAAAAGAGAAAGCCAGGAAAAATGGAAAAGACTTACTGAGGCCGCGGAGGATGGTCATTTGGCCTGGAACCCGCCATGGAGAATGACAGAATCCAAGCAAATATGTATGAATATACGCCCTTCTCACAACATAAATTCCCCAAAACAGTGACATCCCCTGATCATTGCTTCGAGTTTCAGGCATTCATCCATATATTTCCGTTTCCTCTGTAATAATGACGATAATAATTGATGGGAAACTCAAGGAATTGCTAAAATTAATTCCTTGGTCACCCTCAAGTCAAAATTCTGAAACAACCCATAAACGGAAAAACTTTATTTCATATTCATAATAATTCAATTACTAGCATTTATTTCTGGCGAAACTCCTTCACGCGAACGCAAATGCATTTACAATTCCCTCTCTCACAAACAAAAGGATGAAGGAATATGCTTTGTTCCACGTGTTGCATGTTTCCGTTGGAATCGCGAGGACAAAAGATTGGAGGGAACCGAAAACGGCCGACTTGTACCCTGTGCCAGTCAAATAATATCTGACTAATTTTCTTGCTCAAAAAAAGTGCCTGACTAATTTTTCTTTTACGTTTTCAATTTTTCATTTATTATTAGATAGATTATTATTATTCCTATCATTATTAGATTTTTTCACTCGTGCATTATCCAAGTAAAATTATAGTATACATTTATATCAAAATTAATATGTGACTGTGGACATTATTTTATAAATAAAGTACAATATACCAGTTACATTGTATAAAATTATGAATTGATATGGGAATTACAATTTACTATAGAATATTCGTAGTAAAATGTCTGAGTTCATAATTCTGGTTTCCTCCAAACTCATCGTACAAATTAACACGTTCAACTTATATAAAGTTACAATAATTAACAGTCAAATAATTAGAGATGACAATTTGACCCATCAATCTATAAACTCATGAAGATATGCCTACAATATGATTGACTTGTCGGGCCTAATCGGGGCAAAAGAATGAGTGTGAGGCAACATTATTTGACCCACCGAAAGTCTAAGGCGGGTTCAAGTCAAGTTAGACCCACACGATAGACCCCGTGACTCACTAAGTATTTTTTTTATTTTTTAATAAATTTATTTAGAAAAATGTGTAGAAATTATTAGATATGGCAATTTTACTAATCGAGCGTTAAATCCTTGGCCCGTTATTTTTCTTTTTTTTATTATATTATTTTTTAAAAAGATTTTTCTGTCGAATTGAAAGAATCATGTTATTATATTAGTTAATGTTGGGAACTTTAAAATTCTAAATAAAGGTTTTGTTTTATTCTATGTTTATTAATTAATAATGAGTTGCATAAAATATTAAATGGGAAAAATTTTCATGAGTCCTTTTATGGGTCATGGTGGCATCCCAACCCGTCCCATGACCCGACTTGTCTTGACCTGCAATATGAATTTGTAGGTTTGAGGAGGGTCTAAGAGATTTCAAGACTTATAGGACGGGTCCAGAGTATGTTTAACTCGCATTTCCATCGCTATAAATAATCATATCAGAATCAACTATTACGACAATAAGTTTAGTCTCTCACTCGTGCGTTGTACAGGAAGATTAATTTTCAAAAAAGTTCAATAATAATAAATAATAAAATATTAAACATATACACATATCAGATTTGTTTAGTAAAAATAATAAATATACAGTTTTAATTTAGTATTTGACTCATTAAATTAATATTTTATTAATACTATATTAATTGGATGCAAAAAAATATTATATTAATAGTTATATGTTTATGTAAGCAATTAATACTTTACTATATTTCACTTTTAAAGCATATAACTTATTTAATATTATTAGTTAACAGTCTAATAATATGTATCAGGCGAGTATATACCCGTATTCACTCGATACTCGTTCAGATAAAAAATTTTATACTCATAAGAAAGTACTCTCTCGAGGTATCATTTCTATAAGTAAAATTCAAAATTGATAGTTATAATTAAAATGTTAAATAGAGGTATATTAGTAACGAAATGAAAGTTAGACTTTTTACTATAAAGAGGACCATATATGTAGGACATTCTAAAAAGGAAAATAATATCAGATAATCGCAATGGAGAGGTTAATTTTTCTTTTTTGTGTAGTTCATTTTCTTCTTGAGGATTTCTTGTCCCTTTGTTAACAAAATTTTCACTAAAATTCATTATTATCTTCATCAAATAAAAATATCGTTCAATTAATATTCAACCCGTACATTACACGGGAATTTCTTAATGTTTCATATAAAAAAATCATTAAGTAAATTGCAAAAAAAAAAATTAAATAGCCACAATAATAATTAAATCAAATGAAATAATAATATAAATTCAGTCAAATGAAATCAAAATGTAATATATAGATAGAGTTTCAAAATATAAATATTAAATTAAATAATTAAAAGGAAAAACATAACAATAAGAAAAAATAATAAATAAACCAATAATTTTCTTATTAATTTTTATTTTTTATTTCCTTTAAAGGCAATAAAACCCGATAGTATAATCTATATTAGCTTCTCACTCGTACATTTACAGACTACTGTGTTTAATACTCGTGCGTTTCATGGACAAATTACGTTGAGAAAGTAAAAATAATATATTAAGAGAATATAAAATTATGAAATTATACAATCAGACATAGTAAAATTGATTAAAATGTAATGTGTAGATGTAGAGTTATGAAATAAAAATATTAAATTAATATATAGATAAAGTCTTAAAATAAAAATACTAAATGTAATCTGTAAATAGAATTCTGAAATAAAAATATTAAATTAATATATAGATGGAGTCTCAAAATAAAAATATTAATTAAATGTAATATGTAGATAGAATTCTGAAATAAAAATATTAAATTAATATGCAGATAGAGTTTAAAAACATATTAAATTAATTGATTAAAAGGAAAAATATAACAATAAAGAAAAGTATAATAATAATAATAGAATAATTACATCATCAGTTAGTTTTTTAAAGAAGTCCGACAGTGAGCGGGAAAATCATTTTTAATTGAGCTCATAATCAAATTGAGCTAGACAAACTGTTGATTAATATATATATATATGATATGATATGATTATTTTGGTGGGATTATTATTATTGTAAATTATTTAATTATATTATGAATGACTGCTCTACCCTAAAATTCTAGACTTGTACCTATAAATTGGGTTCTTTGGTTCTCATAATATACACAGAATTCTTAAGTTTTATCTCTATTTTTCCGTATTTTTTGTTTTATTTCATAACACGTTATTAGCACGAACCACTGTTAATTTCTTTTCTTTATCTTTTTTAGATATGATTTTCTTTTTCTTTTTTTTTACGTCTCTTCTCTCAAAAGTATCAGTAGTTTCATTGATCATTTTTCCACAGTCATATGAACATCATATCATGTATGGCTGTGATTAATTATTTTCTTTCATTATGTAAATCATGCACAAAGAATTTTATTATTATATATGTTTTTTTTTAGATAATTAATTTGTATTTTGTCTTAGTTGGAATCATCTATCAATTTTAATAGTTAGATGATTTTCTATTTGAATGATCTATCAATGTAATGATAAGATTATTCTAAATTTGACAATAGGATAGTTTGTCAATTTAATGGTAAGATTATTCCAAAATTTGTATTATCATTTTATAAGAGTTAAACTGTTCGTCTTTTTTACTTTTGTCACGTATATGACTTGATCTCAAAAATTATTTGAGTCATGAGTTTTTATGTGCATATATAGGGATGGAAAGCCAAAATTCAATTCAATGAATTTTTGGTATTTTATTTACAATGGAAAGGAGATCATAAATTATCTCTTAATTGATTCATTTCTTGAAATAATTGTGGCGGTCTATTATGGATAAATGTAAATATGAAATCCACTATTTACTTCCTCTTTATTATATGTTATTATATTCTAACCACGATATGATAAACTTATATAGGTTTATGCATCGTAACTAATACGTTGTTCATTAAATTAAGTTTTGAATTTCACATGATATGTTATAGGGGTGAACACGGTTATGTTCGGGCAGTTTTTTATTTATTTTTAAACTAAACCATCGGATTCAGTTTGGAGAAATTGTAAACCAAACCAAACTATTTAATTTTTCAAACCAAACTAAACCAAACCAATTTTTTCAGTTCGGTTCAGTTTTAAACTACGGTTTGTCTATCGATGTAATGAGAAT
>CAVNYN010269320.1:0-12994 GCA_963692815.1 Nyctanthes arbor-tristis
TCTAACGTGGCACAAACCACGTATATGATACAAACATTTATGGAAAAGTCCCTTCGATCATGGCATCCTTTGTGTTTGTATGTTGGTTTATTTCTTTATTTAAGTTAATACTATAATGGTAAAATTATCATTTTATTATGATCTAATGGTAAAATAGATGGAAACCATCAATAGGACAATTTGTGTTAATTTTCAAAAGCTTAGGGACCCTAGCCTTTGAAAGAAATGATTGGGGGTGAATTTGCTACATATTGCAAACGTTAGGGAACTTTTGTGAAATTTACCCATGAATAATAAGAAATAAATAGAAAATTAATTACATTACTTGAAGTGAAAAAACCACATCATCCAACAACAAATTCCATTAGAAGCAAAATTGTTGCGTTTTGTTGGATCAATTACGACAAAATCATGAAGAATGTGAAGACAATTCCGGGTTGCTAGCAGCAAGAAGAGCATCTCTAATGGAATACAGCTCTTTTAAAGCATCAGCAATGTTCATTCTTTCCACCGGTGAATTGACTGAACAACTTACTCCAACTCCATAAACAGAAACCAGACACCTTTCGATTTTGAGATTTTCATGGCTGCTTGTGCTTGTAATAATCTTCACTTGTCTGTTATGCAAAAGTACAGGATCTGCAATCTCTGCAACTTTGTGAGGCAAAGAGTCCTTAACAAAATTATGCAGATTCCAACCATCATTGAACATTTCATTTGTAGGCCTTTTTCCAGTGAACATTTCTAAAAGGAGAATCCCAAAGCTATACATATCACCATTTGTTGATAGTTCACTTCTCATTCCATATTCTGCAATAAACCAGAAGAAATGAATGTGACAATTCATAAAAGATGAGAAAAATGTAACAGATAAGAACTCAGTGAAATGGAGAAGTACCTGGAGCCGTGTAACCAATAGTTCCCCTAACAAGACTAGAGCTTGTTTGATGCGTCGAAAAGCTTTGAGCTTCTGTTGGAATGAATCTGGCCAATCCAAAGTCACCTACGTGAGCGACTAATTCATCATCCAGAAGAACATTGCTTGGTTTCAGATCACAATGGATAATTGGAGTTTCACAGTGGAGATGGAGATAAGCAATTGCATAAGCAATGTCAATGGCAATGTTAAGCCTCTGGAGCAGGTTCAGGCTTTTAGTTTCTACATGAGCAGAATCTTTGGTATGCAACCAGTCGTCGAGACTGCCACTGGTCATGAATTCGTATACCAAAGCCTTGAATTCGTTGCCTTGAAGATCAATGCCGGAGCATGCTGTAAGCACCTTGATAAGATTTCGATGCCTGATATTTCTCAAGGCCTCACATTCAGCAATGAAACTTTTCAAAGCTCCACGTTTCGTGAGATTCAGCACTTTTACTGCCACCGATTTTCCATCTTGGCCAATAATTCCTTTGTAAACCGATCCATAGCTTCCAACTCCTAGTAAATTGCCTTCAGAGAATCCATTTGTAGCTTGGAGGAGAGTTTGATAGGATACATTCCACAAGAAGTTCAGAGGTGAATCAGATGAGATGGGTACTTTTTTACCTCTTCGTAAATACCATAGAATGAGAAAAACAAGAACCATAGTAACTACCACGAGGAGAACAGCTGCTACAGAGATTACAATCTTTAACTTGGAACTGAACCTTGACTTCTCAGAATGCTCATTTTTGCATTTGGGAAGTTTAAGATCAGGTACACCGCCACAAACTTTTGAGTTTCCGATTACTGAAAATGCACTTGCATTCTTAAACACGCCTTCTACTGGTAACATGCCATCAAAATCATTGAAAGAAAGGTTCAGGGTAAGAAAGTTATATTCTTGGAAATATTTTGGTATTTGGCCATCAAGATTGTTATGAGAAAGATCTAAAATCTGAAGTCCTCTCAGAGAACTGAAAGTTGAAGGGATATTCCCTCGAAGGGAATTTTCTTTCATATTAAGGTATTCCAACCTTACACAGCTACCAAGAGTACTTGGAATTTCACCAGAAAAGTTGTTCCTCAAAACATTAAAAATCTCGAGATTTTTAAGGTTCCCAATTTCCACAGGGAGGGAGCCATCCAGTTGGTTCTGAGAAAAATCAACTGTTCTCAAGGAAGAAATACTGAAAACTTCTGTGGCAATAGGACCAGTCAGGATATTCTTAGAAAGGTTCAGTTCCAATAAATTTTGACAATTTCCCAAACTTGATGGTATTCCACTGCTAAGATTGTTTTCAGATAGATGAAGATAGACTAAAAGACTCAGGTTCCCTATAGATGTGGGAATTCTGCTCGAGAATCTGTTCTGAGAAAAGTCTAAAAATTGCAACATCTGAAGATTTCCAATCTCAGAAGGGATAGTGCCTTTGAATTTGTTGTCATTCACTCTTAAGTCTTGCATGCTGACAAACTTTCCAATCTCTGCTGGGATTTTTCCAGTAATATGATTGCTTGTTAGGTACAACCTAGTAAGTGTGCTAGAAAGATTCTTAAATGATTCGGGCAGTTCGCCTCCAAAATTATTATCGTGCAACGCTAAACTTCCAAGATTTGTTGCATTAGTCAAGGTAGAGATAAAACTCAAGTCATTTGATTCTCCCTTCCCAAGAGGATTCCCTGAAAGGACTAGAACACCAAGCTTATTCAACTTTTCAAAACTTGGCACTTTCCCAGACAATTGATTGTATCCTAGATGAAGATATCTCAGTTTTGATGAATTGGACAATGAGACAGGAATCGATCCAGTGAATTGGTTCACACCAACACTAAAAAATTCAAGATTGGGAAGAGTAGTACCGATATCTGAAGGAAGAGTACCCTGGATTTGGTTTACAGCCAGGTCGAAAATCGAAATGTAAGAGAGATTAAAGATTGAAGAAGGAACATTACCAATCAATCTGTTTTCACCAAATGCTATAAGTTCCAATCTTTTCAGAAGGCCTAATGACTCTGGAATTCTCCCTGTCAGATCATTCGAGCCTCCATATAATCTTTTGAGAGACGTCAGATTCCCAAACGAAGCTGGGATTTCACCAGTTATGTTGTTCTTACTAATGGAAAACAATTCGAGTTTTGACATATAACCGAGCTTAAAAGGAAGATTTCCAACAAGTCTGTTGTAAGAAACTCGAAATGAAACAAGATTACTACAGTTTGATATAGAAGCAGGAATTTCACCCTCTAGTGAATTATTGCTGACAGAAAAATTTTCAAGTCTATGCAGCCTGCCAATCTCCGAGGGAATTCTTCCTGTAAAACTGTTATTATCCAGGTAAAGAAACCTTAAAAAGCTGAGATTTCCAATGTAAGGAGAAACAGAACCTGTCAATTTTTGATCAACAAGGTTAAGTCCAATGACTCTCTGGTGTCGATCGCCACAGGTAATGCCGTTCCACCGGCAGAAGTGGTTCGACGCATTCCACGAGTTCAGAGCATTTAGGAGATCATTGATCGCAAACTTGAATGCGACCAACGCTTGACCATCAGTCTCATTGCTCCGGTGCATGGCACAAAGTGTGAAAGAACAGAATGAGAAGAAGATTAGCAGGAAAAGATCGAAAAATGTTGGAAATTCTTTACTGTTTAAATGCCTCATTGAATTCTCCTCCTCCTTTTTTGTGTTTTCTTAACTCAGAGGCTGGTTATGAGAATGTAACAAAGAAGAGATATTCTGAGGTTTATATTAGTAATAAATACCTTGATTTATATGGTGAAAAAACAGAAAATTGGACAGAAAAGTAAACTAGTAGTGAACAAATGAAACACTAAACCTCTTCTCTTCTCAATATGCTAAATGTTTTAGATATATAGTTCAACGTGATACTGCAACCCCATTTTCTATAAAACTAAATATGGCTCTATAAGAGAGTCTGACTACTCAATCATAAATCACTACATATATAAATTCACATGTAGTATTTGATTTTCTGACTTAAGCTACTTGTAATTAATACTGGGCTCAATAGAAAATTTGGTACAGATATTTTACCCGAAATCTAGACTAGAACATGATACTAATGGGAACATCAAGTGGCTTTTGCGAGAAAATTTATGCTTAGAATTGGTCAAGAAGAGAAGCATTCAGTTAGTTGCGTTTCATAATTGCTGCAAAGGGATGGGACAAGGTGACTGGCCGCCAAAACTAACCAACCCACCAACGGATGTTATTACGAGGGAATTCTAGTCAAAGTCAAAACACTGAGAAATATTTTAACCATAAATCTCTTTCATACTGGGTGAACTCCTATAATTGGAAATACCTTTTCTTTCTTTCTTTCTTTCATTCTCCTTTTCCCCCATTTTCCAAAATTTTTAGTGAGTTATCCGAACATTCAAGTTCAAATCATGGTATATGGTAGTCTCGATTTAACACTATATAATATAACTCAGTGTACGTTACATGACCATATAGTATCATATGATACTATATCTATAGTACTAGATAATTTTTATGGTATATTGTGTTTAAAAAAAATTCAAATCATAGTAATCGTGTGAAGTAAGTCATTATTTATTTAATTAATGTAAATTTGAGATTTTTTTTTATTGGTTATCGGTTTGACTATCTCACTAAATTCTTGATAGTTGATACCTCATACATCATTGCATATGTAGAAATGGCCATGAGGCTAGACGACACCTAGCCTGGTCCATATTGTGGACTTTCGGGGGTGGGGGTAGGATGGGGTTTCCATGGCTGGAACAATCATGACTTGACCACTTTTGATCAGTTCTTCTAGTTTTTCTGTGAAAACCACACAATCTTCATTATGGAGACCCTTTAATAATTAAAAAAATAATAATAATAAAGAACTCATACATGACTTTATGAACCCAGCAAGTTTTTGAACTTGGAATTGTTGAAAGAGAATGTTGGGAATTGTTTAAATAAAATTTAGCCGAAATTATACTAAAGAAAAAAAAGAGATGAAATTTGCGTTGAATATAAAAGTTTATCCTCACCAAAAAAAAAATATATATATATATATATATATTTCTGCCTGGTTGGAAGACCGGACCACTCAACCATTTCTCTGTCGATAGTCGACCAGTTGTGCTAAAAAAGATAGTAACTATGTTGTCTTTCAAGCGCTTATTCCTTGTTTGAAGATTGTTGAGTTATGTTCATATGTCTACGAATTAAGTTGCCCATAGCTTAACTAGAGTAGCTAGTTTTGTGTCAGGCTCTATTGAGTGAGTAGCAACTCCTCCCACTATCATTTCAGATGTATTACATTTGGATGCAAGTAACAATGAATAAGTTTCCTTGATTTTTAAAAAAAAAAAATGCCTTGTTGAATTCTCCTAATCTTTTGGGGTGTTTCATCTTCAAGGAAATGACACGAAGGCTAGATGTGCAAAGGTTAAATATAACTACCAAATATAACTGATGCTTTATCACATAAATGGCAGTTTGGAGCTTCAAGGGTCTCACTTTGTCGAAGATGATTCAATATCTTTTGCTATTCAAATTTAAGTTCACTTATACAAAATTTTGTAAGAAATTATGCTCAACATGTACCATTTTGTTACGCATGGCTGTTAAATACTAGTAAGGTATACTTTAAGGGTTAATTTACGTAAATGAACCCTGTCGTTTAGTATCAGTGTGAAATGAACTTTATAGTTTTTAACTTTGCGATTTCAACCTTAACATATCAATATTACTTGCAAAAAGTATCTCACAATCCAAATTTGTCAACTTTGTTATTGAAGTAACATTTTTACCCTTAATCTCAACTAAAGTATAAAGACAAATATTTATATTTCTTGTAGGATTCTGACGAGAGGTAATGTGTAGGACACTTTTTATTGTTGGCTAGTATATCATGTTGGTCTTCATATTGGTTCTCACACGCCCGTGACGAAGAAGTCAGAGCTTATACTAGAAATTCCAAAAAACATTTTAATTAACTGGAAAATATAAATTTTTGTTTTTATATGTTACTTAAAATTAAAGATAAAATACCTTAAAAAAGAATTATATTTTAGAAAAAAAAAAAGAGAATAAGAATAAATAGGTCATTTTAATAACATAAATTGATAAATTTGGAGAATATATTCCTTTTTGCATGGATATTGATACGTTAAGGTTGAAATCGCAAAGTCAGAAACTATAAGGTTCATTTCTGTACTGATACTAAATGATAAGGTCCATTTGTGCAAATTAGCCATGCTTTAAGCGTATATTCGCAGTTATTAAAAAAAATAAATAAATAAAAGAAAAAAAAAAGAAAAAAATTGACATTTTTTCGTGAATTTTTTTTTCACACCATTAGGTTACCTGATCACATTTTGTTTCTTAAAAGCAACATTTTGTTTAAAAAATAAAAAAAACATTTCTCTAGTGGCGTTCCAAAGGAGATTTTTTATTTTGTAAACAATTTCAATCAATCAAATACGTCATAAAAAATATAATATTCCCCATGGTGAGAAGAAATGCTATACATAAACTTGCTGTCCGAGTCCAGTTCTTGTGCCAGAGTTTGACGACGTTATACGCAAGCCAATCTTTTGCGCCACGTGTGAGTATGAAAATTCTTGTAGGAATATAAAACTGGGGTTCATGTATTAATAGATGTTATTTAAAAGAAAAAAAAAAGGTTGATGTACTGTCGAGCCAATCAAACAATTGGTAAATATTTTGTGTTATCAATGACATTAGTTAGCAAATAAAAATTAAATTCAAAAATCCTATATAAATATAAAAAAACTTTTCCCAACTAGTAAAATAAAAAACTGCAAAAATTATTATTTTTATTTTTATCTAAGCTTGTTTGATCCTCTTTAACATATATATTTATAATTTCACTGATTTGACTACTGATTTGATAATTATTCATTTATAATCACAAATTTTAAATTTTCATTAAATCTACACTATTCATTTTGCCTCATTATAATATCCTCTTTAGTAGTGCATTTCAGAAAATGTGGAAGGAAAATTATTAAAGAAATGCCAGACCAATTAAATATATATATATATAACCAAATTAATATTTTTTGAGAAACAAAAATTAAATGACATTGGGCACAGCTTATGAGAAATTTGTAATCAAAATTGAAATTAAAATAATAGAAATTATGTATATTGAGAAACGTGATAATCCTAGCATAAACGATAGAAAAAAAAAAATTAACGGTAGATAATCAGAAATCTCGTGTGGAAAGTGCCGCTCACTGCATCAGCCGGTTTCTGCCGTTGATGCTGCGTTTGCACGTAGCTGAGATTTTCATCATTTTCTTATCAAAGCCTACAGAGAAAAGAACAAATCTGCACCTGCAGTCCGAAGAATTGAGAAACCCTATCAGTTTATGAGCGCAATATATATAGGCAGTATAAGAAGCAAATAGGGTTTGGATTCCAGGAGCAAAAGAGCATCAGAAGCTAATTTGAATAGGGAAGACTGGCTTCAGGTGGCCATTTTATAGTGGCGTTGTGTTGGGCCGTTGCCCTAATCGGCTCTCTACCAAGTACGGGCCGCATTCCGGTTTGAACCGGAGATTTGATTCTATGATTTTTGAGGAAATAGCAGGGAAGGTCCTCAAACGTTGACATATATTTACGAATTGGTATTCATTCTTCAAATTAAGTATTTTTTGTCCTTCATCTTTTATTTTATTAGCTCTTGAATTTCTATTGTACGATTTGATCATTTTTTACAAACTAGACAAGTCTCACATTTGGCTACTTCACACTACCAAAATGGTCGACCTCCTGTTGAAATGGCTACAATTCTGAACTATCTTGAATCCCTTTAACTTAAGGTTGAGGATGAGAATTAAATATGTTTGAAACAGGTCCGGCCCTGAATATAGGTGACCGCCCCTGCTGAAAGTGGCAAAAGTTGAAAATCGAGTTTTTCCAAATATATATTCAAATAATAGAATAAAAATAATGTTTGTAGAAATTTAACATAAGTTGTGATTTTAGTCTGGTAGTAAGGTTTTAAATTTTAGATTCCACTTATACTAGAGGTCAAAGGTTTAAATTATCATATCATCACAAACGATTTATTTATTTTTTTTAAAGTACCAATGTAAACTTTTACAATGGTTTCATATAATAATATATGTATATTTGATTCTATTCTTTTTATTTTATTAACTATCAAACAGAAGCCATTGACACTCGAAAGGCAATTTTGTGGTTGTAATCCTTGGGTTATCGAACCGTGACAATCGAGTTAGATGCAAAGATTGTCGTTGATGCAATCTATAAACATGAAGACAATGCTACAGAGTTTGGGTTAATTATTGAAGATATTTGAAGATCTCTCTATGGGCATGACAACTTTACTATTAGGTTTGCACCTCGACAAGCAAATAAGGTAGCACATGAATTGGCAAGACATGCTAGAATTTCTCCTAACATTCGTGTTATGAACTCCCCTTCCGAGTGGCTGTATGGACAGCTTATGCTTGATGTATTAGATGACTCTATGATTAATAAAAGTTAAACTTTTTTTCCCTTCAAAAAAAAAAAAAAAAAACTATCAAACAATGAAGGTTGATTTTGTATCACATTTTTATAAGAAAAAAAGGTTCTTAAGTATTTTATTAGTTATCGAATATCCGGATCTATAATGTTTTAAGAATAAAAATGTATTAAAAGTCTTATAAATATAATAAATATTGAAACTTAACTAAATGAACATTATTTTGAATGTTTTTTAAAGTGCTATCTACTTTGTTAATTTTTTTAAACATGATGAAATTTAGTCGTGTAAAGTTTAAAGTTTAAACTATTAAAATTGTTCTTAACTTAAAAATTTTAAAAAGACCCCATTTAAAATTTCGTTTAGGGCCTCTGAAATCTTAGGGCTGGTTTCAAAGATTTACAGCTAAAGTTTTGATGTCTTTTAATATATATTTTACATGATAGACGGGTATATTAGGCAAGTATTATAGTATCTATACTTGAACAATAACTGTGTATGTAAAGATTTTTATACAAACATACCTATTATCGAAGATTCTTGCCTTGCTGGGGTTAGTTCGCTTGGATCTTCAAAAAAATTATTGAGTTCAAATAAGGTGGCTTTGAACCACAATCAAACTAAACCCCCGATCAACACACAAATTTGTTTCATGTATGTGAGTGTGTCTTTGAACCACAATCAAACTAAACCAACATGTAACTGTAGGTCGTAGTATAGGGTGGACAAAAAAAACTGGAACCGAGTTAACGGAACCGAGACCGAATCAAAAAAACTGAAACCATTCGGGTTTTTGAAAAATATTGAAACCGAAATCGAATAATTTTTTTCGGTTTTCAACCTAAAATAGAAAACCATTGACTTATAGTAGAACTTAGTTTTGAGCCTATTTTTTAAAAATATAGTACAACTTTTTAATACTTTGGTTACTATTTTTTAGTTTTTGTGTTATTTTTGCAATTTTATTACCATGTTTAGTTTCAATATTTTTTTATGAAAATTTGTTTTCATTTTTTTATTTAACAAAGTGTAATAAAAAAAAGTGAATAAAAAACCAAAAGAAACCTAAATCGAACAAAATCAAAGCCATTTGGTTTTGAAATTAGTAAGAGCGAACCGAAACGGTCCTTTCACTAACCGAAACAAAAACCGAACGCCCAGTCCTACCGTAGTACGTGTGTGTATATATTTTGCATAATAATAGTCACTTGATTAATATATATGTAGATTGTTGAGAACCATTTTTGAAAATTTCGTAATTATTCTATCGGCTCACAACTACTTTCGTCGGCCGGGACGTAGATGATTGATCTGAATTACCGACGCCGTTTGGATAGGCTTGCAGCTGGAATTCAAGGCATTATTCCCTTCTTTTCTAATTATTGAGAGTTTATATTTTACATTTTGCAGTAAAATTCTACGGGGATGTTGTCGCTCTTATGTGTTGATCTGATTACGTGATATCTGTTAATTCTCGGTGGGTCAAGTTTAATTTTCGAATTAGAATATTGTTAATTCTCAGTGATTTTAAATTTGAGATGTGGATCTCAATTTTCATTTGCACATATAACCTTTATTCAAAAATTAAGCTTTATGAATAATTGTCCGTAAACGGATTTATTTAAAAGAAAAAGAAGAAAGCCGAGAAATTAAATGGGAAAAGCTTACTGTGCCTCCATAATTGATTTCTTGTTTCTTTTAGGTGTTTATTGGTCAATAGCAGAGTATTTAAATAACTAACATTGAAGCCAAGCTACTTAAACTGTTCTAAAAAGAAGCTGGATTCAGAGAGTTGTTGACTGAATTCTGATAAACAAAAGGTCTTCTGTAACAAATTGGTATCTTATTGTGAATTAGGCTGGTTACAGCTTCTCCCTTCCCAAATAAGAATGAAGCACAATGGAAGAATCCGCCCATATTTATTGCATGACCTTTGTTCTGTTGAACATGATGTATATTTACTCGAACAGTCATGCCCTTCAGTATTTGCATTGTCGCGGAAACTTTTTCTTGGTAACTTTAAACTTTACACAATCTGTTGCCTGCACACAGGAAGTGCCTCGCAATCTGGTCTCCATTTTAAATTTATTCTCTTGATGGTATATAACAATCTTTTGAGAGATTAGTGATAAACTTCCGAAGATCAAGGAGGCAATAAGTCCTTTTACTAGGTTCTGAGGCTTCATTACGGATTAAGTCTTATATGAGGAAGAACGAGTAAAATGTCTTCGGAAAGGGAAGTAGGCCAATATAATTCATAAATGGAGTTTATAGTATGAAACTTACCTCTGTTTTCACAATTTTCTGCTGGGTCATAGCCTTAACTATTCTTGGCCTCCCTGAGTTGAGTGTTTAAATCAGTAATATGATTTGACAATTACACAAACCATCTTTCTCAGCATTTATCAAGTATTTAAACTGCTAACCTAACCAAGTAGATCTGGCTATTGGTACAGAAGGCTGAAGTTATTAGAGCACCACATTAACTAAACCATATATGTGAATGGATTCGATACTTAAATGTCTTTGGCTTATTTGGCAAGTAACCTTGTTGAATTTATTGGTGCAGAAGATATAATATAACTCGTCTTCTAGAAAGATCAATTCGTAATGGGGGTTTTAGTGACCACCCTAATTTTCGTAGTGGTTGGGATGATTGCAACTTTGTGCGTCAGAATCTGCTTCAACCGGGGACCTTCAACAAATCTGTAAGTTAAATTTTCCTGTGTATTAAGTTTTTGCTTTATTCACAATTTTCCATCTCTACAACTACAAGTATGATAATTGATTTCCTTCACGGAAAATGCATTTATCGATGGTATTAAATCATTTTGCTAATTTAATACTAGATATATCCTTAAGGCATACACCATCACTGTTTTACTCAACAATTGAGATAATCTTATTTAAAGACTGTGGCATTCAAGAGCGGGAAATGAATGTGCTAGAGAAAGAAAAGTTTAATCTGATGAACGGTGCAGTTTAAGGTGGTTATTTGGAAGAGGAATATCAATCACTTGTATAATGCTGACAGGCAATTTGGTATTTTCTCTCTTGTGTTCGAGCCTTTCTTGTATAGTCATCTGCTCTATGTTCAGTCTGTTTCCTAAAGAAATTGCATGCCTACCATATCACTTGGTGGCAAAGATCCAAGCAACTATTGCTATTGATGTTTTATTATCCACCTAATTGTTATGGTATTATGCTAAGGACATAGCGATCTGATCACCATGAATATTGATGTATCATGAACGTACAGATGTTTGTAGCAGTATTAAATGTATACCGAAAGTATAGTTTAAATCAATTAGGGCACTTTTGGTATACCGGAATAGGCCGAACAAAATATACAGTACAATATTGAATGGATGGCAGGATATAGAATCTCATATGGCATTAAGGGGGCAGTTTTCATTGATTTCTATCAGAAATACAATTTAGAGTTATCTAATGGGATTAAACGGACCGATAAATAGTATAGATGGTATTATTTTGAACTAAAACCTAAAGAATATTGTCCTCCTTAATCCCCTAATCCCTATAATACCATCTACTTGCCATCTATGTCATTTCGTAGTAAAATTTTAATCCGGCCTAATTCATTATTACCAAATACACTCTTAGTGTACTTCCTTTAGTTGCTTTCGTTCTGTTATTATGTACCAGATCAATTTTAATAACATCAATTATGACACGGAAAGAATGCTTACGACAGTTAAGTAACTCAGTTTTCAGAATGCAACTCTATATGTTGTGCTAGTTAAATTATTGCTTTAATTTTGCAGCATTGAGCTTTATAGTTGCTAATCTTATATTGGAATACAGATTACACTTGACATTGGTTGTTACTGCAACAGCTTGCTGCTGGATGATGTAAGTTAAAACTCCCTTGTAGAACAAACACACACCGTACACTTATCATGCATCATATCTACAGTGCTCAAAAAGTCACTCTCTGGGGCGCAAAATCTTGAGTTTCATTCCACTTGTCAGTGAAATTTGAGGTTAAAGTTTTGTGGCTTTACATACGGTTTTCTTTGATTGCCACATGGATTATTGTCTTTTTTCTTGCATCAATCTTCTACAACGTTCTATTCCCTTGCTTATAGGAACAAAGTTATGTCCAATAAGTTGACTGTTGCAACTGGATCCTACAACTTTCCCAGAGTGCAAGGAAGTTGCATCTTTAGAAAAGTGAAACATACGTTTTGTGGCTGGGAGTTTTAATTTCTTTGTTATGTTTTCCCTTCTAGAACGCGTATACGAGGAAAGCCCAGCTAATGTTGTTTCCTTTCCCTCTTGTCAAGGAGCTTCTCGATCCGAGTAACGTTTTTTATTGTGCTCGAAAGGAAGTCAACTTTATTATTGCTATTTTTTTAACCCAAAATGATTTTTGCATTTTCCATATTTTACCAACATAACTTCTCTAATAATTCTTGACCTGCTTTATAGAACCAAGCACAGGCAAACCCGCTCCTGGGGGGGGGGGGGGGGGGGGGGGGGGGGGGGGGGGGGGGGGGGGGGGGGGGGGGGGGGGGGGGGGGGGGGGGGGGGGGGGGGGGGGGGGGGG